>JAJOOE010000460.1:0-48701 GCA_036250405.1 Solanum raphanifolium | reverse complement strand
CGCACGTTCCTCAAAACTAGTATATTATAAGAGAGTTAATATTTTTCCTATTAACTTTTCTGCAACAAGATTCGATCGCAATGCAAAGCCAAGAAATTACAGGACAAAGGGAGATATACAAATAATAATTCAAGACTTTTTCTCTTTTGACTTAGTTCACATAATTTTTTGGCACTAATTGTATTTTGTTATGTTCTGTTCAACTTGTAGCAGAGAAACTAATAGCTACTCTCCAATTGCAGAGGACAAGGAGGAAATATAAAAAAAGGCGATCAACAAGAAACAGAATCATTTTCCAAATAAAACTAAACATATGTAGCTCAAGGAAACGGAGTTTATTCTCTTGACAAACTTAAGCCATGTAGCTTATGAAATATATTACTCCCTCCGTTTCAATTTTCTCTCTTGACACGAAGCTTAAGAAAGAAAAGTAGACTTTTGATTCTTGTGGTCGTAAACTAAAGATATGTATCAAAAACGTCCTTTAATCTTCTGGTCTTAATCATGTCATATGAAAAGTTAGAACTAAAATGTTGCCAAAAAAGAAAAGAGACATTTTCTTAAAACGGATTATTATTAAAAAGGAAAGTAGGACAAACAAATTGAAACGGAAGGAGTAATAAAATAATAAGAAAAAAAAGATCTACTGCTAGAATATTTCATGAAGAAGAAGTGCTCTACTGATAACTTTTCCATATATGAAGCTTAAGCATAAGAATTATCTTACTATAGAACATCACAAGATAGTTTCTCTTATCCTACTTTCCAATGTGTTATTACATAACTATGGCTGGATCTTGTAATGCAACAATGCAGAAGTTCCATCTAGACCTTTCTCGCGGAAGTAATCAGCATAGTCTTTCACTGTGGTTGTGCGATATTTTGGAGGATTATTGTCGGACAACAACTCCTTAATTGGTCCATAAAGTTTGGTAGTAGGCAATGAACCAGTGTAGAAGAAGCAAGCTACTGATATTCTTGGTCCAACTTTATTTGACAATACTCTGTGCTCAACACTTAGGTACTTGTCATTTGATATGAGCTGAAAAATCAAAAACCAGAATAAGAACAATTGGTCTTACTAGCAAACAAAGTTTCATATTAATTTTTTGGAAAAAGTTCCAAATATGCTCCTCCCTCTGTATGAAATATCTTAATTTTACCCTCAGTTTTACCTTTGGGCCATTCATATCATTGCCATTAGCAAATCGTAATCGCCTTTGCCCTTGACTTTAACAAAGCTCCAGTGTGGATAGGTGGATTCATTTCTATTGTGTAGATTTAAATTTAGAAAATGAAAAAGAATACTAACCTGCAGAAGATCTCCAATATTCACCACAAGAGCACCAGGTGTAGGAGGAACATCAATCCACTGAGTCTTGTGAAGTACTTGGAGTCCTCTGATATGATCTTGTAGAAGCACTGTGATAAAATCATTGTCAGAATGTTTGTTGATGCCTATAGTGAGTTCTGGCTGAGGGCATGCTGGATAATAATGTCCCAAAACGCGGAGCCCCTCAGCGCAATCAATATCATTCAGATGAGATGGATTAAGACCTAGACCCTCCGACAATAATTCAAACAAGGATTTTCCCAATGTCATGACATGATTAGAGAACTCCATTAGTATTTCCCTACAGCAATTTCAATAAAATTGATGAAACATGACATTTCAAGAACTGAAAAAAAAAAAAAACATAACATAACATACCTGCATGCTATTGGCAATTCCTCTGGACTAGGATGATTCGGAGCCATTAAACAGAAAATTGAGTCTCTCCAATTTGTAGCCGAAACAGAAGGGCTATGCAAATCAAAATTACTAACATGAACCACTTTTTTGGTATTATCTCGAGTGTAATATTGTTTCTTAATATCAACATCTTGCTCAAAGAATCGTCGTGTTCCTTGCAACATTTCTTCCATGACAGATAATGGAATGCCATGATTAACCACTTGGAAGAAACCCCATGTCTCCGATGCATCTCGAACTTTGTCCACAATCTGTTTATGCTTTATTGGATCTTTATCAATGCCTTCAAGATCTATCACTGGAAAAATGAACTTTGTTTCACAACTACTTACACATTCCTCTATTTTAGTTGGCTGAACGAATATCCGAGGCACTTCAGTTATTCCAGCATCAACAATTCCTTTGACACCAGCTTTAGTATCATCAAAGGCTTTTAACTCACTCATTCTATCATAACTTCCCGGAATTCTGGCCTCAAAATCATCTGTGCTAAGGACTTCCATCTTTTTTTGCTCTGATATTTTAATAAACTAGAGCTCTTCGGGCTCGAAACTTTGATGAAAAATACTTCAATTGTTGAGAGGATATTTCAAATCTTACCTCAAAATGGTAAGATTTGATTTAAGAGCCATGTGAACAGTCAAGCATAGTTTATTGTAAAATAGAAACTAATCCATAGTTTTATAAAAACAAGGAGTCCTCATTTTATAGTTTAAGATTTACATTGTACAATCACATGACATAGTCATTTTTTGATAAAAACGAGTTGTCCTTGTTTTATTAAGAAAATTAATTTAGACTGGTTTTAAGAGTCGCCACTTAATTTTTAAAGAAAAATCAAGAAAACTATTTTTCCCAAAAGATTAAAACATGAATCTAATGAAAGTATTAAGGGGATTCGAGGTTCATATTAGGATTTCGGGAAGGGTTTGAAAGCACCCGAAATGCCCGCTAACATGCGGTTATCCGACAATTAAAATATTTGGCTAAACGATTTTAAGAAAATACACATACTTGAATAAATAGAGTAAACAATTTTTGAACTCATTTTTTCTTAGGGGAAGGGAGATGAGGATGTTACTTGAGTAGAAAATACTAGACGTTTTAAAGTTAAATAAAATATACTTATTTGATTTTAACAGTTATGGTTAATTCATCCTTGGGGAATTGAATTAAGGAAAAACCTTAGAATTAAATAGCAAATAAACAATTAAACAAATACGAAAACAGATAAAATAAAGAGAGAGGATTTTGGGCCCAAGTCTGGTTTTCTGTCCGCCTGGGCCAATACTTGAGCCTAATTTCTGCTTTCGGCCTTTGGCCCATTTTCACACATGTCCTAAAGTAACTAAAGGTAAGCTGATTTCTCCATTGGGCTTTAGGCCCAATTCTTGCATTTGGTACCTGTCTTAAACTAACAAATTAACAATACTAATTAAAATGCGGAGGGCTTAGGCCCAAAAATAACAAAATACAAAAACTGAATTTGGAGGCTTTTTGGCCCAACTCCGCCTCAATATACAGCATATACACTTAGTGTATATCATTGTATATTCGCTCCCATCCTTGTATTTTTTGCTTCCGAACACTTGTGAATCAACTTCAAAGACCTGTTCTTCGATTTTTCGTGGCTGGCCGACTCAATGAAATAGGATTGGGCCTCCATGGCCCAATAAGAAGATGCAAGGAGAATATATGGAGTCCGATGGACTCAATCGAGGGAGTTCATGCAAGAAAAGACGATAAGGATTAGGATAAAGAATAATATATAAGCCTACTTGGTAACAAATGAACTCAACATAAGAAAAAAAAACTACTATTTCAAAGTTGCACATCAAAGATCTAAACACATTAAAAGGACTCTTTGACATAGGAACATAGTCAAGAGAAATGAAATTGATAAGTATTGAAACAGTGAGTATATTTATACAAATCGATGAGAACCCTAAGGAGAAACTTTCACAAATTGGTCACTTAAATGCTTGAAAGAAAACAAATACATGACAAAGAAAACTATACTTAAATTGATCACAAGGACTATCTTCTTTCTTTTAGGATGAAGACACAATTCCAACATAGTAGTTTAAAACAAACAAAACCAACTAAGCGGCTGACAAATTTAAAATATCCACAGACTTGGCAAAATATTTCAATACTAGTGACTAAAATTAGATAAACAAGCTAATTGGGAAAATAACAACTTCTTTAATTTTGAACAATGGCTTAACACTCTCCAAAAAAATATTAAAAAAATCACTCCAATGACAAGATCAAACATAACTGGACAGATTTAAAACAAAGCTAACCGACTCAAAAATATCTTAAATTCCTACCTTAAGATAGAATGATACAATAGCAACAAAGAATTTCGAGTTAAGCAGATAAATAAAAAATTTAAGCATTTCGCTTTTAAACAGTGCATACTTAAACAAGCTTTAAGCTACATTCTGAAATTTATGGTGAACCTTAAACAAGACATAAATAAAGAAACATCTAAGAGAACAAGTGTGAATTTCGAACAAAGTTTCAAGCAGAGAAACCAGTCCAACCATCTACTTAATTTAGATGAAAACAATCACGGGTATGGTAGAACACATACAATAAGCATCAAGTTAATACAATTGGACCAACAAGCCAATCCTAAATTTGTATATAATTGAAACTAAGCAAGAAAAATAAACATAATACCAAAGATGTAATACAAACTCTTTTGAAAAATATTATGCTAATCTAAATCAAGATTTTACTATTTGGCAACAAAACAACAGAAGCAGTATCTAAAATTCCTGGACAAGAACACAATCAAGCTAGACCCAGAAAAACATATAGACTCCATATTAACTAGCTTTTAGACTTTGCTTTTATTTTGAGACGAAAACAGCAAAAAAAAAACAGTAGCAAAAATGAAAGAAACTTCCAGCTTGACGACGATGTAAACGAGAGAATAGAGATTTGATGTTATTGAATCAGACAATGGGAATAAAAGAAATGACAAAAAAGCAGACTCAACCCAAAGAACAAAGAGACCACCTACTATTAAATACAAAACAACAAGACTTGAAACACCACTAAGATCGAATCAACTCGAGAACGGGATGTATAGCATATTAAGACTACCCATTTTCAACTACAAATAAGAATGATACAACACACATTTTAGCTAGACATGAAAGACATCTAATAATGGAAAACAGATAAAATAGGCAGAAGCCATCGATATCGATTAAGAAACTATTAGGAAGGCAAGAGATGTAACATGCTCATAGTGAACGAAACAGAGAAGAAATAACATATTTAAGCCGTTGAAAATGTAAATAAACTGCTAACAAAACACACAAGGGAATGCAACACAAATCTCACGCTAAAGAAGACAAAGCAAAGGGAAGAGGAAAGAAGATTACCTTTAACGGTGCAGCGAAAAGGAAAATGAGCTGAATGAGAACGAGCTTTCACCACCAAGACCCGACTCCGAGGGTTCCGATGAACTTGTTCGGAAAAGAAAACAGAACCTAAACACTCCGTAATGTTTGTGGACCTTTTGGTCTCTTTTCGCCTCAAAGAAACCTATGTATTTCACTGATGCTTTCCTTTGTAATGACTCAAAAATTTCAACTTTCCCCCCCAACTTAACCATGAAGAACAAGAGAGTATTTATAGGGAAATAACTAGGTTGAATTTGGGTGGAATTCGGGAGGGAGAATGGGTGAAATTGGAAAGCTTCCACTAGTATGTATATATACGGTGACATCTCTCTATAAGGTCACTTGTTATAATTGTATGACGCAAATATTTTGCAAGAAATATATTGTAACCCTCTATTATTTTGTTAAAATGATTGACAAATACATTCCCTTTTATTGAAAGTTTAGACAAAATTTTTTATCAATTCAAACAATAGGTCACTAAGAGATTATAATTTATAAAATAGCCTACAATTATAAAATCCTTACACCAACCTTGATATAGTTACATTTTAAATTAATTTTAAATGTTTATAAAACAACCAGGTGCACTAAATCTCCCACCATGCACATGATCTTGGGAAGAGCCCGACCAATAGGGCCTGTTGTAGGCAATCTTACTTTGTATATAGATCCCTATTATTTCAATTATTTGTGGTATCATACAATTAATCATCAATTTATTTTTAATGTGTCGAGTCTCTTCCTTTTAATTAAAAAATAAGTGTTAGTCTCTTCAATTTTTAATTCGTGAAATATGAAAATCAGTTGAGATTTTAAATTTAAAAAGTATTTTGTTTGCATTTATAACATAAAGTAGCAAGAAATAATTTTGTATATTTTTGTTGATAAAATATGAGATCTAAATGTCAAATGTCACTAAAGATATATAACATCTCAATATAGCAATTAGAAGCCATGAAATCTTGAGACAAAACACTTCCACTATAGAAAGGTTTGACTGCGTATACAAAAGACAATATATGAAGAACTTGGAAACAAAACATACAAGCTTTGATTTGAGCATCATAGTTTAGCACCCGCAAAAATACTATCTTGACAACACTGGATCTTATAAAATCTATAAATCAAGTGATATCTTCTTTCCTCACGTAAAACAAATTTTTCACATAAATGAAGGGAAATTACATAGGATTTTACATCTTGTAGGATACTCTGCTTTTACAATGCCTCCTTCCATGTTGGATATGGCTAACAACACTGACATCTCTTCTAGCACAAATAACTGCAGCGTAACAGGAAAGGAACCAAAAAAGAATATCGAAGACAAATGATCACATGCAGTGGGTGACCAAATGCACTATAGAAGCACAACATGAATGGAAATAATACTACTCTACACCAACACGTTACTCACAAGCCACAAGTCTCTGGCATTGACATAAATTTACAAAACACAGTGAAAATTCACTTCATCATCACTGATAGATTTCTATGACCATCTATAGAAATCAATCAAACGCCTTGTGCTGTGGAATGCCAGATATCAGAGGCATAGCAAAGGCGAGCTTGCTTTAGGAAAATTTACCCACCTCTGAAAAACCCAAAAGGGAGCTAAAATTCAGTCTCTAGAAGAGTTCCTCAGAATTGAATTTGTTCCACGCTTCCTGAAAAATATATAACTTGAGAATGAGCTAAAGAGAATTTTGCAGTCAGAAATAACATAGGCAGAAAAAAGATATTATAATGATAATTTTTGCAAAGGTAAAGACAACAACTCAAGATATGCAATTCAGGTAAGAGGATGCACAAACCCTGGCCACTTAAAAATCAACAGATTAGAGAAAGAAGTGAGTAGTCAAAACATATGGATAGTTACAACCCCTCAAAATATGGACTCTCAATAGGTTTACCCAGCCTACACTGACAATAGAACAATAGACTCCTCATTCCTTAGAAAGGAGTAGCTCTCTACCCTCTGCTTAACAATAATGTTAATCATGACAGTTGCTGGGAACCTAATACATGTCTTATCCAAGGAAAACACAAAAGAGAACAATTTATGACAGATTTAAAATGCATTGATCACAGTTCAGTACCTTAAGTAGGTCAAAAACCTTCTCGGCAATATATTTTTGTTGAAGGTTGGCACCTTTCTGCTGCACCTTATCAGGATGAATACAAAGGGTTGCTTTTCTATATACTTTTTTGACAGAGGCACCCACAATCAAATCGGTCAAGGACACAGGCTGCCAGCCACATTCAGGCCAAAGCACCTAATGAAAAATAAAATAAGAGAAATTCACATCATAAGGAAAAATAAAAGTTGAAGTGACTTTGAGCAACATTACATTATTATTAGGAAGAGCAGAAAGTTCAGATATTTGAGGAAGTATAAGATAGTCAGCAAGTAGATCATAACCGTATCAAAACTAGATCAAAAAAATTATGATTTCCATGAGATTTGAAATTGTAGTCTCTTTTGATTGTGAATTTCCATTTTAGAAAGTAGAAGATCCATTTTCATTTTTTACCCATGGTGTTTAAAGTGGGAGGACAGAGGGTACACCTATCTCCAAGAAAACATAGGAAGACTATGATTAGCAACCAAACAGAAAATAGACACAGTGAGCTGTTTGTGAGTTTTAACTTTGGCTCATAGAATTTCTCTTTTAGAAGAAACACCAGTATTCCTTCAGGTGGCAGAGGGTTTATTGGGAAGGGATTATTCTGAATAGAATATTCACAAATTATGTTTGGAAAACGAACGCACATATTGCAAAGTCGATAGAAGTGCACACAGATTTCCCTCTTTTCTAGCAGCCCATCGCTTGATCTCAAAATTTAATGTTTCGGAAATTCTCTGCAACAATTAGTAAACCAATAAGATTAAGGAATAAACAGAAAAAGTCAAAGAAGCAAAGGATGATGATGCAAATATAACTAAAAAGGACAGAAGAAAAAGCAAGCTCATCTATCTATAGCAACGCGAGTTCAACCATGAAACCAACAAAACTTGGCTCATGTCTGTTCACTAAAAATGTCACATGTTCAAAGGCAAGGAATCACAGAGCAATATAAGTTTCCTCGCACTAAATATTGTTGTACCCAATATATAAGTATGGCTACTTAGGTTTCGCATACTAACACAATCAATCAACTACAATTCACTCCAAATTAGTTGAGTTAGCTATATGAATTATTTGTGTTGATTCTTGCTCTATTTGTCTTTTTCATCCCAACCTAAAAATATTATAAGGCAATACATGAGTGTGCTTCATGCAGCAACAAAATTCTCCAGATAGTCAGTTGCGGAGTTATAATGCCTGCATTACTAGGATTTTCAGCAATTGGTTCAACATTTGGTTATGAATAGTAGCTTAGCTGTTTAGTCACCTTACATGTACGTATTATTCTATAGAGGCTTTGAAGCTGGTGTCTTACACATGACATTAGCAAGGTAAACTACTTTGATTCTCAACTCGCGGGAAAACAGAACAAGAAAGGTTGTACGTACCAGAGACCAAGGAAATAGACCCATCAAAAGCAAAAAAGATGTGTAACCCTAGAACAAGTTCTCAGGAATTCTCTAAAACTAAAAATCACCCCGTATCTCAGACTTATCTTTACACGAATGTCCAGTCTTTAACCAGAGGAAAAGGGCTCTTAACAGACACCATACTCCTATTGTAAGCATAGAAACTATCCAAATGTTGGTATCACCTACACAAATTATTTTCTTCCATTACATTTGTTCTTAGCTAGTCTTCATTGGTTAGAGAGATAACAAGTCTATATAAACAACTACTCACCATGTGATTTTAGGTGTACCTCATCATCATATTTATCTTTCCATATTCAATCATTATATTGTCACATTGAACATGACAAATCATTTCTTGCGAACTTCTTTCTTTTATCCTTTGTGTGCTACCTTCACCATCTATCAAATGCTTTTTTAAACTTGTCCAATGTTATATCCATATAGACGTTTGATTTCCACTACATTCATTTTGTGGACAGTGTTGTTAAAGGCTCGTTTAAACCCTCAAAGCTTAGTTTGCTTCGCCTGAGCGGTTTGGTATATGTCAAGGTGTTAAGGCATGTTCACCTTTATCAGTTTATTGATGGGTTCTGTCTTTAAGGGAACTATACAACATATATATAGCTTAATTATAGTGTTTCTATCCTCGTCGAAACAATTATTATTTGTGTTTACAATTACATTTTCTTGCATTACATTTCTATTTTCATTTTTTCTTTATTGCGATTTTTTCCTCTCAAGTCCATGCTTCAATTTGGCTTTGCGCTTAAAGCTCAAACAAGCTTTGGCCTTTCTTCGCACTCTACAACTTTGACTACTATGTTTATGGGTATGTTGAGCATTAAAGGCCCAATGTTTTTTTTTTTTTTTGATAACCGAGAAATCACAACTTGATAATTGTAGCAAGACTATGAAGATGTATGATTGAGATCTCATTAAAAGGAAATGAGCTGTCAGACGTAGTAACCAATTGAACTGTTTTACAACTAGAAATTAATGAAGGATATACTTGGTAAATATGTATTTCTGGTAGGAATACTTGTATTTGAAAAAATAACTTTTTGCTTCTACTTTTTTCAAGAAACAAGATTTTTTAGCTTCTTCCCAACCGTAGAGAAACTGTTTCTGCTTCTACTTAAAAGCAGTTTTACTTATTGGTCGAACACCTCAAATTTCCAAAAAAAGTGTTTTTGGCCTCCAAATCACTTGGCCAAAAAGGCTCTATGTCACTATGTAGTCAGGCTCGCTTGAGAAGTGTTTAAACCTTGAAATTAGGTGCAAGATATACTAACCGCTTTGCCTCACTTTGGCAGCATTTGAGTTGGACCAGATCTAGAACTGTTCTCAACAGTAGCCATAAATCCTATTGTATTCATTGAGATCTGTTGACTTTGTATACCATTCCGTTGTAAATATACGATCATATCATAGATCCATTGGGGTCTTGAAATTATATAAATATGATAAGAATGTAGGCACCAAAGGCAGTAAGGCCCTTGCCTCATTGTTCATTGGCTCTATCCTGAAGAGAGCAGCACTAAACAATAAATCTTTCATCTAGTGATAACTTCTTCAATTACATTATTCATATAATTGATGTTTCAGCTTTTAGCAATTATTCTCCAACTACACATATTTCATTTGTGCCTTTCTTTGTTAAAGCACGTATTTTATTTGTGCTTTGGGCATAAAGTCCCATCCTCGGTGCATCTTACACTTTTCTGCCTTTGATAACACTGCTATGAGAGGCAGAGCGAGTATATCGGCTGCAACTGAATTCCAAATTATAGATTTTGCAAATTATTTATCAAAACAAAACTTACATGTCTTTCTTCCTGATCCCTCTGCACTTGAAGGTCGCGCTGATTCTTCTCAGCCAAAGCTTTAGCCTGAGCACATACATAACAACTATGAAGAAATACATAGAACCTATTGTGCAAACAGCCAAATACTAATATACTACATGCTAAAAGCTGTAATCAGAAAATTGTACTGAATATTCAATGACAAGAAGGAAAGATATCATTTGTCAGGACGCATACCGCACGCTCCTGAGTACGTTGATGGCGTTCTAGTCTTGCTCTTCTTCTTTCTTCAGTTTCCCCTTCAACATCTTGGAATTCCCCAGATGATGCAGAAGCTGGTGAAGTTCAACAGTACATAGTAAAGCCGCGAGAAACAGCTTAAAACCAAATCAGATACATAATGTTAAGTCATGAAGACACAAAAGAAAGTACCTCCAAAAATAGAAGAAAGATCATCCACGAAACTAGTCGTGGAAGATGCTTTCCTCATGTTGGAGGAGGCTACACCAGCTGTTGATTTTGGCCCTTCAGATCCTGCCTTATTCTGAAACTGCGAATCAAATATGTTGTCCTAAAATGGAACGAACAAAGTAAAAAGTCAGCAAGAATGAGCGACAAATATATATCAGTGCTTATAAAAAACAATTAAAAAAATAATGAGCAGTACTGTTGCAAGAACAATAGGCTATATCTTAATGGTGTTCGCTACTCACAGGAGTACTTGTTCTCGTCTTTGGTGCACTACTGGCTCTACCCATACTAAAAAAGGATTCAAGATCATTATCATTCCTTTGTTGGTTCATCCTTGCAGAAGCAGCTGCCCTTTCTCGAACCTCTGCAGCTGCCCTTTCTCGAGCTTCTGCAGCTGCCCTTTCTACTGCTGCTCGTTCTGCTCGCCTTCGTGCCTCAGACTCGGCCTTCACGGCAGAAGCTTTTTCACATGCTTCTTTTTCCCTTGCTTCTGCAGCTGCCTTTTCAGCTCTTTCTTTAGCTTCTGCTGCAGCTCTTTCCCGAGCTTCTGCTTGTGCTCTCTGAACTGCAGCCTTTTCAGCCCGTCCTCGAGCTTCAGCTGCGGCCTTCTCTGCAGCTCTTTCTGCTTTTAGACGGGTTTCAGCAGCAGCTCTGTCACGTGCCCCAGCTGCTGCTCTTTCACGTGCTTCCCTAGTAGCCCTTTCTACTGCTTGCCGAGCCCTTTCTTTTTCAAGCTCCCTGGCTCTCTCCCTTTCTCTCTCAAGCTTCTTTTGTGCTCTTTCTTCCTCTTCCTTCTCCCACTGTCGCCTCTCATTTTCTAGTCTCTCCTGGTTTTCTCGAAACTCTCTTTCCTGCACTTCATTTATTGCTAGTTCATCCCTTTCCAGATGTACAGCTTCCTTACTCTTAGCAGACTTTGCATATTCTCTTTCTCGGACCTCCTTAGCATGTCTAAATTTGGCCTCAGCTCTATCCATAACCTCCTTCATTGCAGCTGCTGATGCAGCAGCAACAGAGTTTCCATTAATCTCTTCTCCAGAAAGAGCATCAGCATTTTCATCAATACTACTCTTAGACCAACCCCTGGCAAAATCCTCAAGTTCATCCAACTGTGAGACTGGAGGGCTTTTAACTGCAGGACGAACCGGCTTAGGACTCTGAGAATACTGGTAGTGATTAGGGGAAGAGGAGTAACCCTCACCCTTCCTTGCATTTGAAGAGGAAAAACTTGCCTCTGACTTTGAACTGCGCCGTGGTATTGGAGGCGGTGGTCGTGATGGAGGTGGAGCACTTGTAGGTTGTGTAAAAAGAGGAATCTCTGATACAGTAAGCCATATATCTTCAGAAGCCTGTACTTCATCCTCTGATCTTGGGGATGTATCCACTTGGAAGTTTGTTTCGTGAAGATCATTATCTGCATATGGAGGAGGAGCAGTTTCACCCAGAGATCTCAGAGGATCTTCTGAAGGCATGTTAAAATGGGGAGACTCTTGAAAACTATCCCCAGGCACTTTTTTCTGCGAGTGACTTTCAGAATATCTAAATGGTGGTGTCTCAATATTTTCTCTTGAGGTAGAGTTATGTGCATCACTCCTTCCTGCTCCAGCCTTTGATGGGCTTCTGTCCTTCCCTCCTGTCTTCTTCTCATGGGAAAGTGGACGAACAGGCTTATCAAACCCACTAAGTGGATCTAGATCATCAAACACCCCTCCACTAACTGATGAAGCACCAGTTTTCGCCATTCCAGATTTACCAAGCTTACCAATCTCTTCCAGTGGATCTGAAAACTCCCCGGGAGGAAAATTTGCTGGCACCAAGGTCGACTCTAGCACGACAAAAGGATCATCCAGCATACTAGAGCTTTTATTTGAATCTCCAGCTGGTTTGGAGGGATAAGTTGAATCTGTAAATGACCTGTGGTAAAAGCACCGCTTTTATCATAACCGAATCAAAATGTAATACAACAGAGTTAAAGCAATATAATTCCTGCATTAGGAGTACATAGGATTTAATCTAATCAGCAACTCTAATTAGCAAATGATATGCAAATATTAAATTTTCTCCACATGCCAGATACAGTTTATTTATTGCGGTCCAGTTTGGTAACCTCCCTGCTCAATCTTGTTTTCATCTTACACATACCACTTACAGTGAACAATTGAATCATCAGTTTCCAGCCAACTCTGGTAACATGAAAGAGAAGCATGAACAATGAAAATTTAATTAATTAAAAGAAGAAATGTCTTTTGAACAAGACATCCAAACTACTAAATGAATTCAGTTGAACCACTAATCGCCCCAGCTGACAGGACTTCAACACCTCCACCACAGAAATTGCATTTTTGCACTTATCTGTTGGAGGTGACTAGAGCTGGCAATTTCAGCCCATTAATCCACATTTAGTGAAGTGGATCACTTATATTTCAGTTGGGTAAATATGGGCTTCCGTCTATTTTTAACACATACAAATATGGACAAAGTATCCATATTTTACTAGAAAACCAACTCAAAAATTTCATTCTAATGTGCATATGTTGTTTCCATATACAAAACGGTACAATAACCTTACATTATGAAACGAATTTCCATACTTCTCCTTGTAAATTTTCACAATTCCCCTCAGAGGAAAAGATCTATTTGCTCTTTTCCATTTCTGATTTTCTTTTGAACTTTTTATAAAAAATAAAAAAAAGAATATTTTTGTTATCCCCTATCTCTTCCCTTCTCTAGTTGCCAAACGAAGCAAACTCTAAATAAAGACAGAATGAAGTCACTTCAACTTATAACATTTTTGGTCTCTCAATTATTGATAAATACTGATGTTAATCCCTATGATATCTGGCAAAACATATTAAAAACTTTCTTGAAGGATTTAAAAAGTTTTAAAGAGTTCATATGTTATTTATTTTTTTGAAACTGAAGAGTTCATATGTTATTTTCACTTTTATAAGATCCTTAAAACTTTATTCCTTATTGATAAAATCCAAAGAAATAATTTCCAATCCAAACACATAAAATTAAATGGGAAACAAAACACCATAAATTTAATAAAGAGCAATTTTATTGTGCTTTCTAACATACAAACTTGAATTGATCATAGCTGCATAAATACAAATTTCAAGATCTTCAGCTATTTACAAAACTTCAAGAACTTCTACTATTACAAAACTTCAAGAGCATGTATTAATCCACTAAAGAGGGAAAAAGAAACAAAAAAGTAATGTATTTAGTTCCAACATAATCCATTTTACCAGATTTGCAATGAAACTAATAAAGCTTCAAAATTAACAACGTGAAAACTGCAAAAGAAAAAGAAAAAAAAGAACTGGTGCAATTAGTTATTTAGTTCTATCAGAGTAACAACATAATACTCAAAAATATGAAACATTATTAAAACAAAGAAAGATTTTTCGCTTTAGGAGATTAAAGTGAGTTAGGACCAATTTTTTACCCATATTCATATGGTTGGATTGTAATCCAATACATTTTAGCTCGAATCATTTTCAATCCACCCAAATCTGATCAAATCCGCTCATTTTGTCACAACAAGAGGTGACAATGTTTCACCCAACCAACATTTGGAAAATCAGGAGCATACCCCGATGAATGGAAATTACTCCATATATTAGCAAAAAAGTTTACGAAGGTTTCAATTTTCAAAGACTATATTAATGTGTGAGAGATTCCAAAATTCCATGCCAACCAATTCTTTATATAAAATGCGACAAGGTTACCATGTTAGCCCTCTAAAGCAGTATTTACACCCTTAAAGTGGTATGCATGTCCACCAGAGAAAGCAGATGACCTAATTATGTTCTCCATCTTGAGCAGTACACAATTTTTTTCTCTTTTGTATGAATGTAGAGAAGAAAAAGTATTCGGACTTCAACTCCAAAACCCTCTCCATACCCTCCAAAACAAAGGGGCAATAAGTAGATAAGATACAGAACCATTTTCGAACTGCCAATCATAATAAGTAGCAGTATACACACAATCATCATTACATAATCAATACTCTCTAATACATGTTTATCTATGCAAATCCTTAGCTACGTCACTTGAATTAGGAAAAAACTTAGATACAGAGAAGCAAACTGTTACCAGAAACAATTCCTCAAATAGAAATATGTTTTAATCCAGAATGAGCACATTGCTAATTTCATCTAATAGCTCTAGTAATTCAGCAATACATTTAATAACTCTGAGGAGTGTACTAAGTTCTACACATTAATGGGCCCATATAGCTTTCTAATTCTATGATATCTAGCAATAAATTCAAATAATCAAATTTTGAACCACTGATCTCCAGCCAAGTAAGATTTTCATAAGAAGTGCTTGCAAATGTTTTTCTCGCAACTGAATGAAATTCTGTTTTTGTTAATGACCAGGCCAGCCGCCATGCTGATCCACTCAAATACAAAACTTAGGTACAACAGCAAAGATCACATTTGTTATTAATTTCTAATTACACCAACTATACAATCTGATAGGGAAGGAGCACCGAAAGAAGATATGCCAAAATACCTGCTACTGGTGCCACTTCCAAAGCCAGCTAGTAAATCATCGAACTCAGTGGAACCAGCACTACTCTTTGGTTGTGCCAACTTCTCATTCCTCCCGAAATTCCCCAAGAGATCATCAAAATGAGTGTTTTGCTGGGGCGGGGAAGTCATTGTAGCAAAAACATCGTCCTCAAATCTCAGTGTAGATGAAGAAGATAGGGATTTGCTCTTTACTCCTGGTAAGCCGTCGAATATATCATCGTCGTAGACTGGCTTGTCATAGACAGGGAAGGAGGAGGTCTTGATGTTGTCATCATTGTTGTTATTGGTCTTGCCGGAGATGAAAATAGAATCGTAATTGAAACCGGCAGAGTTATTGGTATTGGTGTATTTAGGAGGGCCACCGAAGACATCGTTGAATAACATAGCATCAGGATCAGAAGAAGAGGTTGATCGGACGTCGGATCTCATTGGTGCGGATTTTCCTGCGTGCCGAAAACCCAAGTCTCGAGCTATCACATCGAGGTCATCCATTGGTAAATATAGATCTGATTCTGACCCAATACTGCCCTTCAAAACAGGCCAATTGCCGCCGGATGGATCTGACTTGGTTAGGGTTCTGTCTTTCTTGCTTCTTCTTGCTATGGCTCTTCCTCTTCCTCCACCTCCGGCCCTGTGCTTCCCTTTTTCCCCTCTCTCCTCTCTTTCATTTCTTTCTTTCTTTTATTTCACTCATGGAAACACCCTTCATCTTTCCTAAAATTTATATTCTCTCCCAAATAGACTATTTTTTACCAAATCTTTTAGTAATAACTACTACTTTTTACTTTTCCGTCTATTCTGTTCTATCTATATTTATTGACGTAAAAATATACTAAGAAGTTAGTTGATTATTTCAATTTTCACTTTATGTCACTATGAGTATGTCACGACTCAATTTAGGGACCATGACCGGTGCTTAGGAGCTAGTCCAATCAAGCCTCATCGATATCGAAAATCGAATAGAGTTTCTCTTGTTTTTAGGTCTATCTACTCTTTCCCTATCTCAGAATTCAACAACAAAGCTAACCAACATCACCAAAACAATACACATTTTTTGACAATAATCTATTTGTGATGTACTAATTCTAAATCCATCATCAAATATGAAAAGAAGTCTAATACTAGTCACGCAACTATAATAATGAAATAATACTAATGACTCTAATAAAGGAAATTACTAATGGAGCGACACTAAGAGTTTCAAAAAAGAGAGACAATAGCAATTCAATAAACTTCTTGTCACGTGGAGCAATGTGGGACCCACCAGAAATAGACAATTCACACGCTTTAATTAATGAAATCCTCGCCAACGTCATGTGTGTTCTCTAAAAAATATTTAGCAGGGGTGAGACACAAGCTTAGTGAGTAAATCACAGTTGTTTTTAATGGGGACAAGTCAGAAACATGTTAATCATAACCATAAAATATCATGAAATAAATGCCCTTATTTTGAACAATAATCAACCTTGTTTGTTTCATGTAAGCGAAAATCAATTTAACAATTTAGTAATAAACTTAGTATCACACCCCGAGCCTACACTCTAGACGAGACCGGCACTCGAGATTCATTTCTGGTCCCCAAGTGAACCATTGGCTTGACTAACTACTTAGTAGGGAGATTTACTCAAGCAATGATAGGCTCAAAACAAAATTGAATCAGTTAAACTCAAATACTCATCTCATAAAATCTGGAAAATACTCAATAACAATATTATAGTTTATAAAACAACTCAAAGAGAGTAAATACTAATAGATACCTCGACTTTGTTTATCTATGAAGCATCTACTATTAAAGAAGGATGGCGGGACAAGATCCATGACATTCCTCCGGAATGTAAGGAGGCTCACCAAAAGCTATCTAGAGTGTAGAGTGATCTCAACAAAGCGTCTGTTGACAATCATTAACACTTGTATTTGCATCATAAAAAGATGTAGGGGTCGAATGACATTAGTACATTGAATGTACGAGTATGTATTATAGCCGAAGTGAAACAACCGAAAGAAAGGACTACAATAGATAAATATATACTTAAGCTGAATGTGAAGAAATAAAGGAGTTAAATCATTTAAAATCTTTACGAAATACTTACTCATCTCTGAACTCAACATAATAAGTGATACATTAAAATACATTTTTACTCTATTGAGAGATTCTCTAACCGACAACCATCACTATGAGCTATGTGATGATACAACGTCTCGTCCAAGCTGTCAAAGTTTTCCTATACCATGTCAGGGTATAAAACCTCTCAACTAAGTGGATCCACGAAGCAATAAGGCTTCATATAAAAAGTATGATCCTTTACCCATTTTGGCGGACATGATTTATGAAGATTTTGAGTTGTCTAAACTCATTCTCATATCGATGCTCAATACTAGTATACTACTCCCAAAATATATACTCATGTTCAAATGTATAAAATATAATCTTTCTCTATTTTGAGGTAATTACTTAAAATATCCTTTTATAAGAGGTAACTGTTCTGAAATATCTCTGAACTCATAACTCATTTAGAAATCAAAGTTTCTCTTTTCTCAATGTAATAAAAATATACATTTGAGACTTCTTAGTTCTCTTATACTCTTTCTCAAATCATTTTTCAAACTCTTTCTCAAAATTCCTCTTTACTTTCTCATAACTCAGTTTAAAACAATTATGTTTGTTTAAAAGATTCTCAATAAGAACTCAAGGATAAGGTTCATGTTGAAAATAGATATGAACAATCAACTCAATAAATCTCAATACACAACAAACAATAGTCCAATAATTAGGAATAGAAATTGAATAATCATGAACTCATGAACTCAAGAACTCAGAACTCAACATCAACTCATCTCAAGAATACTCAAATCTACGGATAGAACCCTAGATTACTCTTTTACTGATTTGAAAGTAGATGTAGGGTGTGAGGATGAACTAGTTCAATACTATGATGGCCTTACATACTTGGGAAAACAAGGTGCTTGGTGAAATTAATGGAAACTTGAAGAACGCTAAAAAAACTAGTTGTTTCTCCTCTTGAAACCTTACTATAATGATTTGAAGTGTTAAAGAACGTACACATGATGTTTAACAAGACCCTTAGCTAGGTGTAAAAGGGTCGGAATTTAGGCTTATGAGGGATCAAAAATGTTTGAAATACCTTTAATTAATAGAAAATGCAAAACCCCAGGAGAGTCTAACAGAGGTCCTGATGGCCCGTTGCGAGTGAGACAGTCTGTCACAGTCAGGCCGTCATCAAGATATGAAACATATGTCCAACTCCTGTTGGCACGAAGCTACTGATGACTTCCCGTCACCAAGTTGACTGCCCATCACCTGTCATCATCAAAAACACCTGAAACTTCTACATGTGTGATGGGCCAGCTGACTGCCTGTCAAGAGGTTGACTACTGTCAGGGTTGCCGTCAGTTTTTTTTTAATCTGACAGTCTCTGGTAAAACGGACATAACTTTTTACATCTAACTCTAAATGAGACAAACTTGGTGGCGTTGGAAAGAGGACTCAGAGTCATTCAATTTGGTAGGTCATGGTACACCTAATTCATTATGTGCTTGGAGATATGATTGTTTTAAGTTGACCTAAGTAGAATCTTATGTCCAAACTTAATTGGTAAGGAAGCTTTCAACTCAACTTTGTGCTAGGACATTCATGTGACCTTAATTCATATCCAAATCCATTCCAACACTAAAGAGTTTACCTTTACAAATATGAGCAATTTAAGAATCACCATATAAGACTTCACATGAAAATAAAATATGGTTCGAGCCTTAGCTTAGAAATTTTTGGGGTGTTACAATGTCTCCCCATTTGAATCATTCATCCTCGAATGATGGATAAACTGATCATGAGCAGGGTAGGGAAATGTTTAACAACGCAATTTAATGCATAATACACATAAAATTCATCAACTTAAAACACTGAAGGATGGACTGAATTGAATGAGTACTTTAGGAAGAGTTAATACATTAGACTAGAACTAAATCAGCGGAAAAAAGATGAAGGTATCTAGTCTTCATATCCTCCTCAGCTTCCCAAGTTGCCTCCTCAACAAACTGATTTCTCCATAAGACCACCTGGACTAGTTTAACCTCTTTGATTTTCAACTTGCGAACCCGACGATCAAGAATCTTATCGGGAATCTCCTCATAAGATAGGTTGTCCTTGATACCAATATTCTCGGTAGGCACAATAAGTGAAGGATCACCCAAGCACTTCTTTAGCATAGATATGTGAAATAGTAGATGGACTGCTGATAACTCTGACGGTAGCTCCAACTCATAAGCTACATTATCAACTCTCTTGAATATCTTGTAAGGACCAATGTATCAGGGGTTTAGCCTCCCTTTCTTACCAAATCTCATAATACCCTTCATGGGTGAAACTTTCAGATACTCTCATTCATCAACTTCAAACTCTATATCTTTTCTTCTAATATTTGTATAGGATTTCTGACGACTTTGTGTTGTTTTCAACCTCTCTTGAATTATATTCACCTTCTCCATAGATTGATGAACTAAGTCTGGCCCTATCAACTCAGCTTCACCAACCTCGAACCAACCAATAGGAGATCTACATGTTTGCCCATAAAGAGCCTCATACGAAGCCATCTAAATGGTAGAGTGATAAATGCTATTATATGCAAACTCAATAAGAGGAAAGTGGTCATCCCAATTCTCTTTGAAATCCAACACACATGCTCTAAACATATCCTTTAAGGTATGAATAGAGTGCTCTGCTTGAACATTTGTCTGAGGATGAAAAACAATACTATGGTTTACCTTCGAACCCAAACCTTTCTAAAACAACTTCCAAAACTGAGCGGTAAATTGAGCACCTCTATCATATATGATAGACAAGGGAACTCCATGAAGTTGAACTATCTCACGAATGTACAAACCAACATACTTCTCTGTTGAATTAGTAGTCTTTACCAGCAAGAAATGGGATGATTTAGTCATTCGATCTACAATCACCTATTGACACCCAATTTTGACCCTCCACAATTTAATTAATTGTCAAGCTTCTTAAAATTCAAACAATATGAAGTGATTATTTTGAAAAAATCAAAAATACTTTAGAAATCATTTTCAAGGCGATTTTCCTTTTTTCCTATAAAATATATCTCCATATACTTAAACTATATAGATTTACATAATTTTCATTATTGAATAAATATGTAGAAAATCGTTTTACCAAAAAATAGAGTTTTAATTAAGTACGCATCCTATTTCTTTTAAAAGTGATAGAAATTTAATTAAGATCTTTTCGAAATAATTATTTTATGTTGTTAAAGTTAAGAAGATTGAGTAATTCGTTGAGTTTATAATTCGTTTCGTTCCCGTTTTATCAATTTGAATTTGATGGAAATATAAATCAAAGGACTTGTTCCCTTTGAAACCATCTTAATGGACTTTATTCAATCCAAATTTGGACCATCAGATAACCTTTAACCCAAAATTTTGGCCCAAATTCTTTAAACCCGACCCACTTCGAATACCTAATACTCTCTTCTCTCTCTTCCTCAGTCCAGACGCGTGAATCAAGCAGAGAGCAGGCGCGCACAACAACAAACGACGAACCCAGAATGACATTGCTCATTCTCCCTCGTCTCGTTCGTACGACATGCGTGCCCAGTATGAGATAGCATTCCCAGTAGCTTCTAGATGAGCCACGCGGCTCTTATCCATCCATTCTCGAATTCTTCTTTTCAACCGTTTGATTTGGTACGAATTCGTACCTCCTCCTACTCACAAATCTGATCTGATAAGGAATTTGGAATTTGCATTACTCCCACATCGGTTTTATCCAGAAATTCCCCACAAATCTCTCCTATAAAAGCCCCTCTCTTCACTGTTCAAGGGGAGAAGTTCGGAAACCTGAGAGTACCCCTAAAAGGTTTGGGAGATCTTGGTTCAATAGTTTAATTTTTGTGATTGTTTGAGTTGAAAGAAGTGGTGGAGTCGTCTTCTCAATTCGTCGTTTTGGTTCGCTGCCCAGAACCAGGTAACCCTTTCCTTTTCTATTTAGTTTAATTTTATTCTATATTATTATATCATGTGTTAGCGCTTATTTAAAGTTAGTTGTGTTTCTTAATTTCTATATACTGATGAATCCTTTTCTGTTGAGTCTAAGTAGTTGTGATTTTACAAGTATTTTGACAATGTTCTTTTATTCCTTTACGTGTTGAATGAGCATTTTTTTAAAGTTATACTTCTGATCAATTACATGAAGACTCATTTCCCTCATCTCAATATGGTGTTCACACTGTTCCATGTGGATTAGTTCAGTTGTTTTAAGCTAGATTCCCCGGTCTTTGATTATGTATGTTGTTATTCTCTTGGAAGTTACTTTAGCTTTTATATTAAAATAAAATAGGTGATCTTGCTATTCTGTTGGGTTTGGTGTATAGCTTTTCATTAGTCTTTTGTTGGGTTTAAAGGTTTAGCTTTTAACAAGTTATTGATTTAAGAAGTTTAAACATTTTGGTAAGCTTAGCTTGATTGCCTTGCTTTGCTATGAGTTTCGCCATCTTGATTTGTAGGAGATTGTTGTATGTATCAAGTGTTTATTTTCATTGTTGCCACTGTTCGTCCAGTTAAGGATCTTATTTGTTCAGGAATCATGAGTTGATCCTAGGATTAGTTGAGCTCTAGATGAAGTTGAGTTTTAATTCAACTTCTCTTCGGTGGCTCCTAAATCCTTTAGATCCTCATGTCACTCCTTTGAGCTATAGATCCCAAATTGCGTACATTGGCTCGGTTTTGGATTTCTTATTATTTGATGATTATTAGTTTGAATTTTATTGTTATATATATGTTCTATTTGAGAGCTCATGTTAAACTTTAGCTATCTAGTGTGGTAGATTGACATTGTTTGGCTTGAGTTTGTGCAGTCATCTATTACATATAGCTAGTGATTTTGAGTTTGTTTAAGCTGCTAGTTATAATAAAGCGAAATACTCCAGTATACTATGGTAAAGCTGATAGTTGCTATTAGAATTGGCTGTTCATTTCATCTATTTGTTGTTGTTAACTCTGAATTTTTTTCCTGTAAGCTTATGATTGTGTATTTGTTCCACTTAGTTGCTGACCAACTTCTTGCTTACATTAAATTGTGATTATGTTGACTTTTGTTTTGCATATGAGGTACATGTATTAAGATTGAAAGTTGTACTCTTTGTTTTCATTGTTTACACATTAAATTAGTATCAACCCCCTTTTTGATTAGTTACTAATTCTTTCTTCTTTTTCTTTGTATGAACACTCTCTTGTTTGAGTCCAATTGGACTGCCCGTCTCTTGCACACACTTCTTTTCGAGTCAAACCTCCAAGCCGTTGAAAGGGAAGTTAATATTAGTAGGACAAAACCCAAACTAATAGCAGCAGCAGTAACAAGGTGACAACAACCTAAAGGGCTGGAATTTGAGTTTTTGGACTGTAAAGTCCACTAAAAACAGCAGCAGCAGCCTCAAAGGGCTGAAAAATGAAGAGAAAAATTGGGTCATAACCCATAACGTTTTGAAGTAGCAGTAAAACAATTTCAGCCCCTAAAATGGTTGAATGTGGGCTGGAAATTTCAGTCATTTGATTCACTATTTATCTTATATCCTCATTATTATTTTGGTTATTGTGAATGCTAACTTTTTATTAACTTTTTCTTTAACTTGGATGAATCCTTTTGAGGTTTTTTTTAATGGCTCTTCTATTTCGTTACTTGTTTACTTTAAGTTTTCAAATTTTCGAAATCCATTTTAAGTTGGGTAATTTAAGCTTATAGAATGACATAAGAACCTCTCATGTTCTTTCATAATTGTTGAAAAGCTTTGAATCCATGTTTATGAGTTTGAACTAACTATTTAGTTCAAATTTTTGAATAGGATAAAATTGTTAAGTTTCTTAAAATAAATTAGTTGTCTTTTAATTTAACTTAAGACTTTGTATGAATGACTTGAGGATTTTTTATATCCTTTCATAGTTGTTAAACAAGGTTCTTTACTCCATGTTTATGAGTTTGAATTAATTGTATGATTCAAAACTTGACTATAGATAAAAATTTCAAGTTAGGATTATTCTTGAGAATTTGCAAAGTATCAAAAGATTTTTTATCTAAGTTTCAAACAAGATTTTTATAAGTAACCCTTTTTATAAAATTAGCCAAACTTTAAATCCGTCGGTCAACCGTATGTTAGCGGATCCTCTAAGATGCCTAAACCCTTCCTTAGAGAATAATTTGAACCCTTACTCGACTCTGGTTTTATTCAAATTGTTTTCTTTCAAAAATTCCCTTTTAAATGGTTTTCTTAATTTTTTCTAAAAATTAAGTGGCGACTTCCAAATTATGATATTTTTCCAAAACTTAACAAAATTGCCAAAGTTGCGAAATTAGTTTCGAAACCTTAGTTTTCGAAATTGGGTCATAACATAACCCAAATTGAATCATGTTGCCTACGAGATCACGACAAGCAAGTAATGAAGTCCATATTAATCATCTCCGACTTCCATTTCAGAAGAACTATGTTATGAGTCACACCATACCACTGACGACCTAGTCATTGTTGACCAACCTGATTTACCACAACCTAAGTCAACATTATAATATCATTCCTGAACTCAACATTGGTTACATCTCCTTGAAGGGGTTGCACTTTTGGTGCATTGGGAGCTTCTTGACCTTGAGGAATAGCATTCTTCCTAGTAGGACATCCTCGGATAGCTCTTTGCGGAGGCATGATCTGAAAAGACACACGTAAGCATGAGTTAGAAGAAACTATTTTTGAGTTGAACTCTATCGCACGAATTGGAGTAAGAATAAAGTGAAAGGTTATTAAATGTCGTAGCTTCCTCATTATAGATATGGCGCACTTCACACCAATAAGAAGGACTCCACTAGACACAACTTTATAGACATTCTAGGACTCTTGAACTCTATGCTCTGATACTATGTTTGTCACGCCTCAAGCCTACACCCTAGACGTGGTCGACACTCGAGAATCATTTCTGGTCCCCAAGCGAACCCTTGGCCTGGCTGACTACTTAGCGAAAGACTTACTCAAGCGATGATAGGCTCAAAATAGAATTGCATCAGTTAAACTCAAAAACTCATCTCATAAAATCTGGAAAATACTCAATAACAACACTATAGTTTGTAAAACAACTCAAAGAGAGTTATTTCTGAGAGACACCTCGACTCTGTCTATATATAAAGCCTCTACTATTAAAGAAAGATGTTGGGAAAATAACCATGACATCTCAAAACTACTAACTATAAAGTAAACGTGAAGTCCTCCGAAATGCAAGGAGGCTCACCAAAAGCTAGTTAGAGTGTAGAGTGATCTTGACGAAGCATCTGTTGATAATCCCGAACACCTGTATCTGAATAAAAAAAGATGTAGGTTGAATGACATCTATACATTGAATGTATGAGTATGAAATATAGCCGAAGCAAACAATTGAAAGAAAGGACTGCAATAGATAAATATACACTTAAGCTGAATGTAAAGAAATAAAGGAGCTAAGTTATTTAAACCTTTACAAAATACTTACTTCTCTCTAAACTTAACATAATAAGATATATTAAAATACACTTTTAATCTATTCAGTGATTCTCTAACCGACAACCATCACTATGAACTACGTGATGATATAACGTCTTGCCCACGCTGTCAGATCTGTCTTATACCATGCTGGGGTATAGAACCTCTCAACTAAGTGGATCCACTAAGGAATAAAGATTCATCTAAAAAGTATGACCCTTTACCCATTTTGACGGACATGGTTTATGAGAATTTCGAGTTGTCTGAACTCATCCCCATATCGGTGTTCAATACTACTCCCAAAATATATACTCATGCTCAAATGTATAAAGTATACTCTTTCTCTATTTTGAGGTAATTACTCAAAATATCCGCTTAAAAGAGGTAACTGCTCTAAAATATTGATGTTTGCATAATCAAGACACAACTTCCGATGCAAGTGTCTACGATCATACAATAGTTTAGTAACCCAACCAAGGGTTGGGATCGTCCCAAGAGAGTGGTTTTAAGAATTTATAGAAAAATAAAATTTTGTTCTAACTAGTCGTAGCTAAAGACATTAACGAGTAAAAACATTGTAAATAAAAAGAGGACACAAAAGTGCCAATTAACAATGGGTTTTTTTTTGTCACAAGTAAGGTAAAAACAACAAAATAAAGAAGGGTATCTAAGTAATGAGAGGGAATCCTTGGGATGTGACAGGAATACGAGTTAATCTAGATTATTGGGTACATGCTTTGGATAGAAGATTCATAGAATAATTGTGACTAGGCTAGACTTTAAGGGGGATAAGCTCTCTCTCGAGCAACTTACCCCGTTTCAAATGCGTTCCTCTCGAACACCCACTTGCCGCATGAAGACCAGCCTACACCTTAACCCACTCACTCTCTCAAGCTAAGTGTGTGGACATGGGACTAGGGTTCACTCTTTCGAGCTGAACCTTATGTCGACCCACTCACATTGGCCATCAATCTAGTGGTCTTAGTTTTACGACCTCTCTCTCGAGCAAGCCGAAAACACATAAATAAACTTGTATTTGCAACTACAAATTCATTAAATTCATCCATAACCACTAAACGAAATCACATTTAAACTACGAATAGACTATCAGTAAGCAAGACCCAACAATTATCTTAACCCATATTCGCTAAATCACACCCCAAGAATTGGGGTTTTTAGCCACACATCAAGAGATATAAATTTATACCTAAATGAGCTTGCATTCAAATGGGTATGAAGATTTAAGTCTTGTTACAGGCTAAGGATGAAGAATCCAAGAGACCCAAGTCCAAATCCTTGGATATGAAACCCTCTTCTTCTTGAAGTCTTCAAAACCCTCTCAACCTTAGAGCAAAAATATCAAAAAGTACTATTCTCTAAGTGAAAATTATAATAATCTTCCCTCTCTAAAACTAAAACTCTAACTAGTATTTATAGCTATCATAGATTTGTGTTGCAGCGGATCGTTCGGCGTCATTAGTCGGAATCGTCGATTCGCCCTTTGGTGTAATTCATCGCCGTCTTGTACTAGCCTTCAACATCGTCGTGCTCTGGGATATTGGGTGGCATAGTACTGCTTCGCGGAACTGCTCGGCGATGCGCCGACTGCTCCCTTTTTCCACTGACTTGATCATTTTCTTTAGGCTTAGCACACTGGAACAAAAGGCGAAGTAAGACCCTCCGGTGACTCGCCAAGTGGACTCGGCGATCCTCATGCCTTCATTTCTTCGTTCTTTTAAGCCTTTTCGTTCCTTTTTGTGACGTAGTGCCCATGCTCTCCTAAAAACTTAAAATACCTGAAACTTAAGGGTTTTCATAAGTTATTGAGATAAAATAAGCATTTGAGGACACGATTTCTATTAAAATATAGCCTTGAATGAGTCCAATTTGTGGACTCATCAAATATCTCTGAACTCATAACTCATTTAGATATCAAAGCTTCTCTTTTCTAAATGTAATAAAATGATACATTTGGGACTTCTTAGTTCCCTATTACTTTTTCTCAAATCATTTTTCAAACTCTTTCTTAAGATTCTTCTTTGCTTTCCTCAGAACTCAGTTTAAAACAATTATGTTTGTTTAAAAGATTCTCAATAAAAACTCAATGAATACTCAGGGATAAGGTTCATGCTGAAAAATAGACATGAACAATCAACTCAATAAATCTCAATGCACAATATACAACAATTCAATAATTTGGAATGGAAATTGAATAATCAAGAACTCAAGAACTCAGAACTCAACATCAACTCATCTAAAAAATAATCAAATGTAAGGATACAACCCTAGATTACACTTTTATTGATTTGAAAGTAGATATAGGGCGTGAGAACGAAGTAGTCCAATACTATGATAGCCTTACATACTTGGGAAGAACAAGGTTCTTGGCGAAATTGATGTAAACTTGAAGGACACTCGAAATCCTAGATTTTTCTCGTCTTGGAATCTTGATCTAATATTTGAAGTGTTAAAGAACGTAAAAAGATGTTTAACACTGCTAAGACCCTTAACTAGGTGTAAAAGGGTCGGGATTGGAAAAGTTTGAAATTCCTTTAATAAACAAAAAATGCAAAAACCCAAGTGCGTCTGACGGAGGTCCTGATGGCCCATCGCGAGTGAGATAGTCTTTCACAGTCAGGTCGTCATCAAGATTTGAAACATATGCCTAACTCATGTTGGCACGACGCTACTGATGACTTCGCATCACCTGTCATCGTCAACAACGCCTGAATACCTGAAATTTTCGTATGTGTGATGGGCGAGTTGACTGCACATCTAGAGGTTGACTGCATGTCAGGGATGTCGTGAGTTTTAAAAAAAAAATGAAAGTCTCAAGTAAAACGACCATAACTTTTTACCCCAAACTTAGAATAAAGAAAACTCGGCGACGTTGGAAAGAAGACTCAAAGTCCTTCAATTTGGTATGTCATGGGACACCTAAATTATTATATTCTGCAAGATATGATTGTTTGAAGTTTACATAAGTAGAATCTTATGTCCAAACTTAATCGGTAAGGATACTTTCAACTCAACTTTGTGCTAGGGGATTCTTGTGACCTTAATTCATATCCAAATCCATTTCAACACTAAAGAATTGACATATACACATATGAGCAATTTATGAATCACCCAATACGACTTTACATAAAAATAAAGAATGGTTCGGGCCTTAGCTTCGAAATTTTTGGGGTCTTACAATATCTCCCCCATGGAATCATTCTTCCTTGAATGATGGATGAACTGAGCATGGAAAGGGTAGTTAAATGTTTAACAACCCAATTTAATGCAAAATACACATAAAACTCATGAACTCAAAACACTGAAGGATGGACTGAATTGAACGTGTACTTTAGGAAGAGTTAATACCTTGGAATGGAACTAAATTAGAAGAAAAAAGATGAGGGTATATAGTCTTCATATCCTCCTCAGCCTCCCAAGTTGCCTCCTCAACAAACTGATTTCTCCATAAGACCTTGATTGATGCAACCTCTTTGGTTCTCAACTTGCGAACCTGACGATCAAGAATCTGGATGGGAATCTCCTCATAATGTAGTCTTTCCTTGATACCAATATTCTTGGTAGGCACAATAAGTGAATGATCACCCAAACACTTCTTTAGAATAGAGATGTAAAATACTAGACGGACTGCTACTTGCTCTGATGGTAGCTCCAACTCATAAGCTACATTACCAACTCTCTTGGATATCCTATAAGGACTAATGTATCGGGGATTTAGCTTCCCTTTCTTACCAAATCTCACAACACCCTTCATGGGTGAAACTTTCAGATACACCTAATCATCAACTTCAAACTCTTGATCTCTTCTTCTAACATCTGTATAGTATTTTTGACGACTCTGTGCTATTTTCAACCTCTCTTGAATTATCTTCACCTTTTCTATGGATTGATGAACTAAGTTTGGCCCTATCAACTCAGCTTCACCAACCTCAAACCAACCAATGGGAGATCTACACCTTCACCCATAAAGAGCCTTGTATGGAGTGATCTGAATGTTGTAGTGATAACAGTTATTAAATGCAAACTCAATAAGAGGCAAGATGTCATCCTAATTCCCTTTGAATTCCAACACATATGCTCTCAAAATATCCTCTAAGGTCTGGATAGTGCACTCTGCGTGACCATATGCCTGAGGATGAAAAGCAGTACTAAGGTTTACCTTCGAACCCATACCTTTCTGAAATGACTTCCAAAACTGAGTGGTAAACTAAGCACCTCTATCCGACTGATGGACAAGGGAACTTCATGAAGTAGAACTATCTCACGAATGTAGAAACCAACATACTTCTTTACTGAATTGGTAGTCTTTACCAGCAAAAAATGGGTTGATTTAGTCACGCTGGCTGCGGATTGCGGCAAGCCAGTAATGAAGTCCATATCAATCATCTCCCACTTCCATTCTAGAAAAGCTATGTTCTGAGCCACACCACATGGCCTTTGGTGTTCTACCTTGACTTGCTGGCAATTTGGCACTTAACATCAAAATCTGCAATACACCTCTTCATACTATTCTACTAATAGACCTCTCTCAAGTCATGGTACATCTTTGTGAAACACAGATATGAAATTATGAGCTTCTACTGTGATTCTCTCTCGAAGCTCATCCACATTTGGAACACACAATCTACCTTGATATCTAAACACACCATCTCCCCTTTGTTCAAAAGCCATCACCTTCTTCTTATGCACATTTGCCTTCAACTCAAGCAAAATGGGGTCCTTGTCTTGCTTCTCCTTCATTTCTGCCACTAATGACGACTTAGCTCCATTCATCACAACTATTCCACCCTCGCTGGAGTCTAATATCGAACACCCAAATGTGCAAGTTGGTGCACTTCCTTAGCTAACTTTTTCTTTCCTTCCTCAACATGAGCAGTACTCCCCATGGAAAACCTTCTCAAGGCATCAGCAACAACATTAACTTTACTTGGATGGTCGAGGTTATTCATATCATAATCCTTGAGCAACTCTAATCACCTTCTTTGTCGAAGATTTAGCTCCCTCTAAGTGAAAGCATACTGAAGGCTCTTATGGTCCGTGAATACATCCACATCGACGCCATAAAGATAGTGACGCCATATTTTGAGAGCAAAGACTACTGCTGCTAACTCGAGATCATGGGTTGGGTAGCTCCTCTCATGAATCTTAATCTGCTTGGAGGCATATGTTATAACCTTATCATTCTACATCAATACACAACCAAGGCCAACTCTGGATGCATCACAATAAACAACAAAAACCTTTTTACCCTATGGTAGGGTCAACACTAGAGCAATAAATATCAATTTTTTAATTTCTGAAAGCTTTGCTCACAAGCTTCAGACCATTGAAACTTAGCTTTTTTCTGAGTCAACAGGGATGAAATAGATGAAAACCCATCGACGAACCTTCTGTATGAACCAGGTAACCCCAAAAAACTCCTTATATCAGTTGGGGATGTGGGTCTGGGCCAATTCTACATTGCCTCAATCTTCTAAGTGTCAACTTGAATTCTTTTGCCAGATACGATGTGGCCTAAGAATGCCATGGATTCAAGACATAACTCACATTTAGAAAACTTGGCATATAACTCTCAATCTTTGAGAGTTTGGAGGACTATTCTGAGATGATTGTCATGATCCTCCTCATTCATCGAGTAGATCAGGATGTTGTCGATGAATATAATTACAAACATATCCACATACTGCTTAAATACTCTGTTCATGATATCCATAAATGTAGCAGGAGCGTTAGTCAAACCAAAGGACAAACCAAGGAATTCATAATGACCATAACGGGTCCTGAGTGCTATCTCTGGGATGTCACTTTCTCTCACTTTCAACAGATGATAACTATATCTAAGGTCTATCTTAGAGAAGCAAGTGGCACCATGAAGTTGGTCGAAAAGGTCATCAATTCTCGGAAGGGGATACTTATTCTTTATGGTGACCTTGTTCAACTGGCGGTAATCGATACACATCCTAAGGGAACCATCTTTCTTTCTCAAAATTAAGACTGGAGCGCCCCAATGTGAGACACTTGGTCAGATGAAACCCTTGTCAAGAAGATCTCTCAACTGCTCTTTTAACTCTTTTAACTCAGTTGGATCCATTCTGTATGGCGGAATTGATATGGGTTGGGTATCATGAATGATATCTATTCTGAAGTCTATTTCTCTCTAAGGAGGAACTCTGGGAAGATTGTCTAGAAAGACTTCTTGAAACTCACTTACAACTGGAACTGACTGAATAGGCGGTGTCTCAACACTAGAGTCATTAACTTGGACTAAGTGATAGATGCACCCCTTAGAGAGTAACTTTCCAAAAGTTTTCGCAACTCAGTCATAGATGATGGAAGGAATAAATCGACCCTTAGGCACAACTGAATTACTCCTCCACTCTAAAGCTGGTACTCGAATTATATAATTGACTGAGTCATAAAAAAGCATGAAGCCAGTCCATACCTAGAATAACATCAAAATCCACCATCTCTATCTTAACTAAATTAGCTTTTTAAAAAAAAAATATGACAGTCTCTAGCAAAACGACCATAACTTTTTACCACGAACTCGAAATGCGGCCAGCTCGGTGGCGTTGGAAAGAGGACTCAAAGTCGTTCTATTTGGTAGGTCATAGGACACCTAATACATTATGTTCTCTGAGATATGAACATTTGGATTTTATCTAAGTAGAATCATATGCCCAAACTTAATCGTTAAGGAAGCTTTCAACTCAACTTTGTGCTAGGGGGTTCTTGTGACCTTAATTCATATCCAAATCCATTCCAACATTAAATAATTGACCTTTACAGATATGAGAAATTTATGAATCACCCGGTATGACTTTACATGAGAATAAAGAATGGTTTGAGCTTGAGCTTAGAAATTTTTTAGGTGTTACACTTAGTAAATAGTGTCACAAAAAAATCTTATATTTGAAAGGTTTTTAAGAATGAATTATGTAATTGATGTGGCTTTATTCTTTAAGAAATAGTCAATAAAAATGGAGCCTTATAAAATAGTTAGATACTCATATTAGAAGGGTCCCTACTCGAGGGAGATCAATCACATTATGTTAGTTCTACCTTCCCACTAGCGAGGTTGTAACAGTAACCTATAAATACAAGGTGCATCATGTAAAACGTTGCAAATTCTATGCCATGGATTGGAACCATTCGTCGTGAGCATGTTTAATTAGATTTTGTGATATCCTACTTGTATGTGTGTTAAGGTTCATTCCTAAGTGTGGGAAGTGTATCAGATGTGGTTTGGAGTTATAAGAGATCTATCATACCAAGTCAAGTTCTAAACATTTCTATTGGCTAAGTTTTCGCATGAGTCCATATGAGGGATGAATTTAAATGACATGGTGAATAAGACCCTGAAAGATCCTAAACAAGCCACTTGACATAAGCATGACATAAAAAGAAATATAATGAAAGAGAATAGGCAACATAAGTCTCATATCATAAAAGAATCTGAACATAAATGGGAATACCAAACTGTGTCGAACATAGCCTTGAAACATCATAAGAGTGGTTGGGATGTAACCCATACACCATGTACAAGTCTGAAACAAAAATACAATAAAAGAAATAAGGCATCAATGGCCTTGTCCTCGAATCATGAGGATTCACCAATCCAAGGTACTAGTAGAGCAATCTAAGCTAGCCATGAGTGGGAGGAGGAACTCGAACCCTATATTATAAGACAATATAGGTATAAATATGCATTAGTATAGTGAATGTACTAAGTATGGGGAAATGCATAAAACATAGACATGATCATACGAGAAATTTTAAACATGATATACATGGCCAAGTAAAACGTGATAAAAGTCTTTTTAAAGAAATCATAAATCATATACAAGGTCAATGAATACTTAAACTACTTGAGAAACTTTCATAAAACCATTGATAAAAGAATAGTTTATTTGTGGGATATTTACTGTTAACCGACAATAAAACCATGTGAGCTATAACATTGAATTCGTGTCACGACCCAAGGTACCCCCTATGTGTAACATGACATATAAGACCCCGAGAGGCCCCATACAAGCCACTTAGCATTATTAACATAAGAAATAGAACTAAAGAGATAAAGACCAACATTTCAAGTCCAATTTTTTTATAAAAGTAAATTAAAGTGGAAGTTTAAACACTTGTCTCATTAGCCTATTAGTACATAAGAATGAAAGTGTGCCTGACCCATGCATAATGTCCAAAACTAAAAATAAGGAAAGAACTGAATACAATGAGAGTCTGCCCTTGAAGCATGAGGACTCACCCAAAGCTCGAAATCTCTCAAATCAACCTCTAGCCACGAAATTAAGAACCCTGACTGTCGGACCGTACATTTGAGGAAATGTAAGAAAAAGTATGCGTTATTAAAAAATATGTACCATGTATGATAGCCATGCATATAAACATTTAAGACATGCTAAAAAGGGACATTTTCATGAGTAAACAATGATCAAGCTAAAACATCAATCTCGTGAGTTAGAAAACATAAGTTATAAAACATGATCAATGCAAGTGAACATCATCTTAAAACATACTTACGATACTTCTTGAAGTAACCTTGGTTCATCATAACTTTGCTTGTTTGTGGGAAGTAGCCTTAACCGGCATATAAGACCATGCGATCTATCAACATGAAATTCGGTGTCTCCCACACTGAAAAGAGTTGTCTTACTTGCCAAGGTAAGGACCATGAACTTCTAGCTATTGTGGATCCACTAGCTAATGTCTATCTAGACAAAGTTATGTTGGCATATACACTACTACAAAAAGTGGTTTTAGTGGCAATTAAAAATGACTTTAGTGGCAATAACAATTACCGCTATATCCTTTACCAGCCATTGGTCTTTACCCGGTAATGTGGGGTCAGTAAAGCCTTTAGCGGCCATTCTCAGAAAAGCTGGTATATGGTATAATTTATTGCCGCTAAAAACTATTGTTTTTAATGACATTTGTTTGCAGTAATTATTTTGGCTGCAAAAGCCAATTCATAATCAATAATTGTGCTCTTTTAGCATCCATTTTAACAGCCTGCAAATTTAATTAAATTGTTGCTAAAAGTCAATAATTTTAACGGCATTCTTTTGTAGAAATTAGAATGCCTACAATATCCCTTGTGAAAACGTCTTAGCTTGCCCTTTTAGCGTCCGTTTTAATGGCAAGTAAATTCAACAAAGTTGTCACTGATAGTTAGTATCTTAAAAAAAATTGTGGCAATTATAAAGCCTTCAAATTTCTTAATTTATCCCTTTAGCGTCGATTTTTATAATCGATAAATTCAATTTAATTGGCACTAAAAGACACTAGCTTCAATGCAACAATGTTTTAATAAAGGAGTCTCCTAATAGAAACAAAGTTTTTCAAATGCTAAAAAAATATATTACTATTAATTCACAAAATAAAATATATCTCATTAAACCTAAACAAATAAAGAACACTAATCCAAATTATCAATGTCACAGCTTCAGAAATAGACTTATTGTCTGAACTAATAAAACCAATCCAACCGCATGATGTCTTAAATCATCGTCGCAGATTTTCATTGTATTGAATTCTTTCACATGCAAATTTTTGAATATTAGATTGTTTGACCTGAAATGATAAATAAATACGTCAAAAGATGGAATGTAATGTATAGAAACATCACAAGTAATGTGAATAATCCAACAATTAAAAGCAAGAAGCATTCAGTAACAACAAATCTTAATTGTTCATGTAGTCTCACAACTATGTTATGTTAATCCCAAGCAAGGCTGAGATTATAAAAGAATGATAGGGAAAACAACAAATAAGTCATTGAGACAATCAAAGTAAGAATAAAGAACAAAATAACAACTACTATATGTTTCTTTATTCTTTATCTTACCCTATTAAATTCTCTGTTTGAACTAAACTTCACATTTGTTTCGTTGTTTGAGTTAAAATTCGTATAACTATGGATATTGGTTTAGTAGCTGTTGCGATCTTTCAATTTTAGTTTAATATACTTTATTTGCTTCTATATGTTTTCGGAAAAAAATCCTTGAGGATGGATTGGTTCTGAAGTGAACTTGTAGTTGGAGAATTGGGATGATGTCTAGAGGCAAAAGGGCACAAAGTGGGATTTTGAGAGGGTGTCGTGTACGCAAATCTTACCCCTATTTTGTAAAGGTAGAGAGGTTATTTTCAATAGACCCTCATTTCAAGTAAAGCATTTCAAAACAAGTATGAAAAGGTAATTCTGTTGTCGAGACTATTGTGTTTCACAACACTAGTGAATATTTGTCATGTCAGCCCAACTTTCTGAATGGATTTTGTTAATTGTAAGGCAAGACAACTCCTATATATGTAGAATACTAAAATAACGCAAGGACATATTGAAAAACATGAATCAAGTGTAAGTGGTAACTTATGTATGTACAGAGTGGTGCATATTAACACCTCATTATCCCCTTATGCACAGAGAATCCTGTCATCCTACTTGGTGATTCAAATAGTAGTAAAATCCTAATATATGAAATGTCAAACAATGAAACTAAGGTACAACACACATATTGATTGACCTGATGATAAATAGCAAAAGTATTATTTAATAAATTGGAATATTATTACGAAAGATAGTATTCGTTTACTCAATCTAATATTGTGATCACATGGAAAAAGACATGTCAAACTTCTATAGCATTGCTATTTATATGGAATAATGAAATGTGCCTCCAATACATTTTTACCATTACCAAAGAGAAGAATGTCATTTTTCCCACTTTAGATAACCATACCTGCTTCAATAGCTTAATTATAATAACCACATGATCTATGTGAAATAAGTAACACTCTATTTGACTAATAGATTGCTGGATAGTAGGCATGCAATTATCCAGATGACTCGTGTTAGTCAGTATACTAGTTTTGCAGCTTATTAGATTATTAAACCTACTAATTTCTCCATTTTACTCTAGAAAGCAAATATTATTGTTTGTCCTCCTATATATAACCACAACCATAACCTGAATAGGTGATTTTTTATTATCCAACTAGATATACAAATACAACAATAATACACTCTTTAAGACTTGTATACATTCTGCACTTGTGATCCAAAGAATTTAGTCAAACAAAGCAAAAAATATAACTGGAACAAGAAATCAAACTACCTACCTGTTGTAGTTCAATAAGGTATTTTGAGCATGATTCGATGAAGCAAGGCCAACAACAAGTTCATTGTGTCTGCACTCTGCACAAAAAAATTACATTCACCATAACTATCAAACCTTGTACTACGCTTTACTCTTCGGTCATTGAGTACATAACCATCAGTCTCTAACTATTCTTGTGCCTAAAAAATGTGTCATACTGCAGTGCAACAACAATCTAAACTTGAAGATATTCGAGATCACTTATACATTGTAGAATCACTAGGATCATTATTTGTAATTTTACGATATGATGTTCAGCTTAGGTTAGTCCAAGATGATTGTTGTGAAAGGTTTCCATTAACGCTCATCCTAGAAGATGATGATGAGGTGGGGGATGAGATAGCATATGAGACAAGAATTTTCCGATTTTTCCAGGTCTATTTAGCTACTGGCAGAATGACAGAAACCAGGGAATCAGGGGACATATCTTTTTTCTAGGTTCTAATGCTTCTCTTTCGGTCCAAGCTTCTTAATTTCCAGGAAGCAATCTCAATCATATTTATTTCATAGATGAATTTTTGAAACATACCCGTCTTACGAAGAAGGATGAGGCTTGGATCCCATGGGGGTGTTTAACTTAGTGGCAACATCCAGCCACATTATAATGGTGTTTCCCTCAGTTGTTTTTTGTCCTCGAACATGGGTAACACCAACTCTGTATGGAGTCATACATACTCATCCTTTATTTATTCTCTTTATTTATTATGTTATCGTGCTATACGTTACTATTGTTTTACTAAAGAGTCGATGCTTTTAATTTAATGAATTACAGTCATTTACTCTAAGAATTGGTTGATGTACCTTTCTAATTTTCATATAGTAATACACTTTTTTAGACTTACATACATTTTGCACTTGTGATCCAACACATATATGATCAAACATCAAAACGAAAATAGACAAATCTCATCAAATTTCTCAATAAAGAACTAGTGCTCTTGAATGGTCAATATTATCACAAAATCTTCAGATTAAAGCTTGTAAATAAGAATATTCAACATAAAAATAGACGAGGTGATTTATTAATCAGTTCCATATTATCAATCAAGAAATATAGATTTTGGCGCAAAATAGCAGTGACGGAAGGCCGTTGAAAGCCAAATGATATGAAGTGCAATACAAGGAGAAAAAGAAAGCTGAGAAACTAACATAGATTCACAAGGTGACAACATCTAGGAAAACACATCACTAGAAAAACATAGTATATGCGACTGTGTTTCATATGTGTTTATGTTCTTCACTTGAGTACTCAAAATCAGATTAGTATGTCAAAGGGATGTTCCATGAGAATCTTGAGGCATGAGTGTGTGCTTGAAAGCTATTGAGAATCAATTTGTCTAGCTGCAAAACCTTTACTCTAAGCTAGTTGAAAAACTTATATTAATAAATCAATCAAATTAATTATACAATCGGAAAACGAAATGGAAAAAATGAAAAATACACATAAGGCATATAAGTTACAAGACCTGAACAGATCACGTGTCCACAAATTCACAAGTATGCACAAGAGTTAAAGATATAAAAGACCTCTCACATTGTTTCTCATATCATATATGTATCCTTCCAAGCTATTCTTCAAGTTTGTCATTCTTATTTCTTCATCTTATTAGACTAGTGCTACCAATTTTATTTTAGCTTCACCTAAAATTTCTTGCGAAAGAGATTCTCCTGGCCTAGTATTATGCTCATAAATATACCGGATCAAAGAATTTTCAAGGATAAAACTAGTTAATATATTATAACATTATTATATTTCTAAGACAACATTATCCTTTGCACAATGGAACCTAATGGAAATCAATAGCTAAGGGGATGCAAAAGAGCTCCTCTTGTAGATGGATTACTTGAAGACCTTAAGTGGAACTCGAAAAGTCAATTCTTTAAGTTTTTTCTAAGTACTAGGACTTATGGGGCTAGAATCATTTGCACCAGAGTCAAAGGTGTTACTATAACCATCAATTGCATTAACCTTTAATTGGTTTCCTTTGTACTAGTACTGGGGCAACATTTAAATGATATTCATAGAAGTGAAGATTTCGTTATCCAACCAAAACTATCGCACAATTGAGATATCAAATGATTTTTTTTTGGAAAGTTTCAAGTATGATAAATAATATTGACAGTGGCATTTCATCAAACACGTGTTATGCGTTTGAGTTTTCAACTTTAAAAGTACATTCAAATGTACAATAATTTGGGATATTTCTCAAATCAATAAAGTGAAGTATCTGGGTCACTGGTAGAACTAGGGCATGAATTACATAATCAAAATGAGCCTTTGGAAAAGTAGCATATATCCCAATGGAGCATCAACAAATCTTTGTGGAAATTACACCACTAATTTATTAGTATGCTTTAAATCAACAAATATATTATCGTTATACATCCAACAAAACCATTCAAGTGCATTCTATTTGAGATATAGGGGAAACGAGATATTTTATTATCAGCGGAGATATAAAAAGTAAGTACCTCTTTTCTTAAAGAAGCCAATCCACTAGGTTTTCTCCTGTGAACCTGTCCAAGATGTTTACGAACACTATGTTTTATGCCAAATCAAAAATAGAGACATCCACAACAATTAAAATCAAAATCATAAGGGAAAAAAGATGGACAGAGAGAGTAGATAGATATTACCTGATGAGTTGCGTGCCTATGATGGTGGAAGAGAGAGACATCTACTATTTTTTGTGCAACTGCGGCATAGATGATACTGATAGCTTAAAACATTAGGTATGAATGTAAATGAGCGGCAATATTTCACAGTGAAATGTTTTAGAGGGAAGATTAAAATTTGCTTTTAGTTGTTTAGACTAGAAATACAATAAGTTTTACTAACCATTATTTTTCAATTGCCACTAAAGAATGACCACTCGTGGCTAAGGATCATTAGCCGCAAAAAAAATAAGATTATAGGATAAATTACTGACAATTTTCTTATTGCTACTAAATAATGGTCGCTAAAAGCTTTTTTTGTAGTAGTGATAGTTTATGGGACTTGGGTAATTGCCTCTTGTCCACTCGGTACTAAGTTTAACTTCCACGGAATAGTTCTTAATCCTATTCATCTTAGCTCTTGAAGGAACATGGGTAACCGCCTCTTGTCCTTTCATCACATGACATGGGTAATCGCCTCTTGTCTTTCTATAGAGAGCATAGTAATCGCCTCTTACCTCAACATTAACATAATTCCTTAATCATTGGTTCATTTTTGGTGAGAAAGCCTTTCAACCTTAGGAACCCTTATTATGTGAGAAAACCTTTCACAATCATGCTTTCATATGTATATGAGAAATCCTTTCAACAACACAACAACAATCATCATCATTGATACTTTACTCTCAAAGTATCCTTGCAACATTTACATAAATTCCATAAGAACATACTTAATTTTATAATCTCCTCTTTCATAATCCAAAACCTACATTATATCATCATAACTTGGAAAATATGGGAATTACATGGGTTCATGGGGGAATCATCATAAAACCATAGAATTTCATCAATTCATGCATAAGAGATCATAATTCAACCATTAAAATCGATAATCAAGAAAACCCATAACATAGAAAAAAAACCCTAACTCAATTGGGGAATTTCTTACTTTGAAAATAGGAGAATTGGGAACTCCATGAATGGAAGGAATCCATGGATGAAAACTATCATACCTTGATGCCAATTACTCAACTTCAATGGAGGAATTGGAGACTTGACTTGAAACCCTAGGTTGAATCCTTCTTCTTCAAGCTTTCTAGAGAAAGAAATATTTTGGAGAGGAGACTTGTTATTCTTTTGTAAATTTGAGAGAATGATTTCAATTGGGGAAATTTGGGGATTAAAACACTTATATAGGGGTTTTAGTGAAGGGTAAAATGAAATTGTATTAGGATAAAATAAGTAGGAAAAAGACCCAGCTGCCCCTAGAAAATAACAGTCGACACCAAATGACGGCCAGACCGACGGTCTATTGGTCAATCCATGGACCGTCTTACTAGTGCGTCGTTTGGATCAGAGGCTGGGATTTGAGGCCTCGATTGACGGACCTCGTCCATGGTTCGTGGGTCCAATGATGGTCCATTGATCCCGGCCGTGGATCTCGACCTTTGATCCTAAATTTTCTCTAAGTCTGAAACTCACCTACGGGGCCTATCTACGACTCATACATTGGACGACATACTATCCTGGTGGACCGTCGAACAAGTACTGAAACTTAATATTTTGGAGAAGTTGGCTGGCCAATCCACGGACCTGACCTACTATCCATGGTTCGTTACACGTGCCGTGGTTGGCTTCCATCGAAATGGCTCCAGATTTTCTAAAAGCTGCATTTTCTACCCTTTTTTATTCCGAGGTGTTACATTATCTACCCCTTGGGATCATTTGTCCTCGAATGAGATTCAAGACATCATAAGGAAAGTATAAACTTAATCTAGCAACCCAACATGAATGAAATCACATAAATGCACATATCCGAGGAAGAAACATCAACTTCAAGATAAAGCATGTTCAAAACATCATATCATGAAGTCTATATGTAACTCATATTCAAATGCACATAAACATGTAGAAATTAATCAAGTTGACTCATTTTATCAAAACTTAAACTTTTCATGAACATACATAAATAAGGAAACCATGGGAATATCTAACACACATGACACCAAAAGAGTAAATCATGAGGAACTCATTACCTCAAGCTAGAGTAGGGGTAGAAGGAAAGAGATGAGGATATCGGGACATTATATCAGCCTCGGCCTCCCAAGTAGCACCCTTAACTAACTGATTCCTCCAAAAACTTTTGCAAAAAAAACTTCTTTATTCCTCAACCTCTTGACTTGCCGGTCTAGAATCTCAATCAGAACTTCTTCACAAGAAAGATTCTCCTTAACTCCCAAACTTTCTAAGGGAACTATAGATGTCAGATCACCAACACATTTCTTCAACATAGAGACATGGAAAACCGAATGCACCGATGCCAATTCCTTAGGCAATTCAAGTTCATAAGCAACCTTACCAATACGCCTCAAAATCTGATATGGGCCTACATAACACAGACTAAGCTTCCCTTTCTTTACAAACCTCATTATACCCTTCATGGGTGAAATTTTCAAGTAAACCCAATCGTTCGCATCAAATTCCTGATCTCTTCTTCTAACATCGGCATATGACTTTTGTCGACTTTGAGTTGTTTTCAACTTGTTTCTAATAAGTTGAACTTTCTCCATAGCATCATGTACCAACTCAGGACCTATTAAGTAAACCTCACCCACTTCAAACCCACCTATAAGATATCTACACCTCCTACCATACAAGGCCTCAAATGGAGTCATACCAATACTTGAGTGATAATTATTGTTATATGAAAACTCAATCAAAGGCAAGTGATCATCCCAATTACCCTTGAAATCAATCACACAATCTCTCAACATATCTTCCAAAGTTTGGATAGTACGCTCTGCTTGCCCATCGTTTTGTGGATGAAAGGCCGTACGAAGCTTAACACGAGTACCAAGACCCTTTTGAAATGATTTACAAAATTGAGAAGTGAATTGGGTACCACGATCAGAGATAATGGATAAAGGCACTCCATGAACTTTACCATTTCCCTCAAGTACAACTTAGCCTAGTCCTCCACCAAAAAATAAACCTTGACGGGAATGAAATGAGCTGATTTCGTCATTCGATCTACAATAACCCAAATCGAGTCATGTTGTCGTCGGTGATGAGTCCGAGATTTGGACTCATTTAGGGCTTTGTTTACATAGATTTAGTGTCCTCAAATGCCTAATTTGTACCATGCACTAATGAAGAATCCTTGATTTTCAGGTACATGGATTGAGGAACAAAGCAAAGACACTAACATGCAAAAAAGAACAAAATAAACTGAAGAATTGAAGAAAGGAAAGCCTGGTGATCGCCAAGAGCGTTTGGAGAAACGGCAAAGGACCAGTTCCATCGCCTAAAGTTCTAGTGTGCTAGCCCTGAGGGAAGAAACCAACTCGGCGACAAGAAGGAGTAGTCGGCGAATCGTCGAGTCGTTTCGCGATACTGTGATAGATCGCCTAAAGTTACAGAACCCAATGATGTTGAATGACAAGGTGAAAAGACGATGGAAGAGAGCAAAGGGGGGCTCGCCGAGCCAGACCTATGATGTTTGTGTAATCAAGAAACAACTTCCAATTCAAGTGTCTATGATCGTACAATAGTAATATAACCCAACTGAATGGGTTGGGGTAGAGTCCCAAGGGAGTGGTTATGAGAATTAATAGAAAAATAAAATTTAGTTCTAATTAGTCATAGCTATAGACATTATCGAATATAAACATACTAAATCTAAAGGGGGTCACGCAAGTGTCAATTATCAATGGGGGGTTTTGTATTAATTAACAACTATAAACAACGAAAATATACGAAAACTAGATAGAGAGACGGGATTCTTGGGATGTGATAGGAATACGGGATAAACTAAACTGTCAGGTAAATGCTTTTGATAGTAAATTGTTGAGTATTTGTGACTAGGCTAGACTATAGTGGGGGTAAATTCTCTCTCGAGCAACTTACCCCGAATCGACTCGGTTTCTCTCGAACACCGAGTTGCCGCTTTAAGCACAATCTCCGCCTTAGCCCATTCACTTTCTCGAGATGAATGTGTAGGAGAAGGACTAGGATTCACTCTCTCGAGCTGAACGCATGTCGACCCAATACCACCGGCTATCAATTTAGTAGTCTTAGTTTTACAACCTCTCTCTCGAGCAAGCCGAAAACACTAAGATGAAATCGTATTTGCAACTACAACTCCATTAAGTTCATACACAACTACTAAACGAAATCACATTTAAACAAAAAATAAACCATCAACAAGCAAGACCCAACAAATAATCTAACCCGTATTCACAAAATCACACCCCAAGAATTGGGGTTTTAGCTAGACATGTAAAAGAGATAAAAGTTTATACCAATATCAGTTTCCATCAACTGGTATGAAGGATTAAGTCTTAAAACACGTCAAGAGTGAAGAATCTTCGAGACCCAAGTCCAGTTTCTTGGAGTAGAAACCCTTTGAATCTTCAAGGTCTTAGAAGAAAGTCTCCAAAACCCTCTAAAACTTGAACTCTCTAAAATCTGTAAAAAGTTCTAAGAATAATAGTGATATATTACTAAGCTAGAAATTTAAACAAGTATTTATAGTGTTTGAAAATGTGCTGCAAAGGACCCTTCGGTGAAGTTAGTCGAGATCGCCGATATATTCGGTGATCCGCCGTTAGGTCGATTTCATCGCTTTCCTGCTTTAGCCTCTTCGCGTTTTGAGTCATTTAGCGATATGGTACTGCTTCGCGGAACTGTTTGGCGACACGCCAACTGTTCCATTTCATCGCCAACTTGACCTTTTCCTTCAGGGCTCAGCACACTGGAACAAAAGGCGATCTCTAGGCCGATCGGCGACTCACCAACTGGGCTCGGCGATCTTCAGGCCTTCATTTCTCTGTTCTTTTCAGCCGCTTTGTTCCTTCTTGCCAAGTAGTGTCCATGCTTTGCCTCAAACTCCAAATACCTGAAACTTAAGGATTTTCATCAGATATTGAGACAAAATATGCATTTGAAGACACTAATTCTATCAAAATATAGCCCTACATGAGTCCAAGTTGTGGACTCATCAACACCCCCAACTTAAACTTTTGTTTGTCCTCAAGCAAATCGAGTTCAGCTGTTCAAAAAGGGTGTCTCAAATAGTGCTACATGATGTCCAAGAATAAAGAATCCAAGAGACCCAAGTGCAAATCCTTGAAGATGAAACCCTCTTCTTTTTGAAGTCTTCAAAACCCTCTCAAACTTAGATAAAAAAATATCAAAAAGTACTATTCTCTAAGTGAAAATTATAATAATCGTCCCTCCCTAAAACTAAAACTCTAACTAGTATTTATAGCTATCACAGATTTGTGCTGCAGTGGATCGTTCGACATCATTAATCGGAATCGTCGATCAACTCAGCGATTTGCTCTTTGGTGTAATTCATCGCCGTCTTGTACCAGCCTTCAGTATCGTCGTGCTTGGGGTTATTGGGTGGCATGGTACTGTTTCGCGGAACTGCTCGACGATGCGCCGACTACTTTCTTTTTCCACCGACTTGATCCTTTTCTTCAGGGCTCAGCACACTGGAACAAAAGGCGAAGTAAGACCCTTCAGCGACACGCCAAGTGGACTCGGCAATCCTCAAGCCTTCATTTCTTCGTTCTTTTCAGCCTCTTCGTTCCTTTTTGTGACATAGTGTCCATGCTCTCCTAAAAACTTCAAATACCTGAAACTTAAGGGTTTTCATAAGATATTGAGATAAAATAAACATTTGAGGACACAATTTCTATTAAAATATAAACCTGAATGAGTCGAATTTGTGGACTCATCAATACACAAGAATCAATCATGAATGCACACAACAAGACTCACTTTACTCATGCAAATATCAATTGTACACTCAAAGATTCAAGTTGTGACTCACCAATATCGAAGAATCTCATGCTCACAAGACTTGCTTCAAATGCAAGTTCAAGCTCAACCAAAGTGTTCAAATTCCCTCACACAAATAATGATTCCATATTCACACAATGGTTCACAGTTTAAAGCTTCGGAATCAAATGCAACGCTCACACTCACAAAGATGAACACAATGCATAATTGCACCCATAGGTTTGCCCGTATTTTCCAATCAACACTTGCTTCAACTAACTTAAGATCATTAAGATCTTTCAACGCTTGTAATGCGGTTGAGTGCAAAGGTATGGTCATTTAGACTCAGTGGCTATAATCCTCATGAAACAAAGGTTGAATAACACTCCCTTTCATCTTCTTTCATCATTCTCATTTATGCTCACAAGTAGTCCTATTATTCACTTCCCATGGATAGTTGGAAACCCAAATTTTCTTTATACTTTCATAACTTTATTCCACAACTTTTTCATTTTTTTTATGTAAGGGTTCCATTTTTCACAAAATCATAGGCAGAAGGGGCTTTCTTGTATTTCTTGATTTGCCTTCTCTTTTCAACACACCCCCAACTTAGGCTTTTGGCCAAAGTTGGCTATTCAAACAAACCACAACTTCATGAGGATTATGGGTGATGGATAAATAAAGGTAATTTTTTTCATCAAGTTTCTTTCAAAGAAAGGTAAGGCTCAAGGGGTGTTGAAAAGAGGTACAGACATACTCACAAGGTAGGCCACAAAAGAGGTATATGTCAAATTGGCTTACACTATTCGAAGTTGCCTAATATCATATCAAAAGATAGCCTTACTTAGTCGACTGGACCAACGGGGCAAATTCTAGGTGTTGTCATGCATGGTTCATAGTAAGCTCATCACACAAGGCATCGACACTAAAGTCAAACAAGACTTCACACTTTTGCTAATGTGCAGCAATCATCACAAGAGACTCGATTTAATAATTGGCTAGTCACAACGAGATGCAAAGAGTTCATATATTGTCTATGCAACTTTATTAGACCTCATCGTAGCCGCTCATTCATGTTTGTTCGATTATGAGCACTATTTAAGTCATCGCTATTGATCAAAATTGATTCTCAAATTTGTGAAAGAACATCCATATTCAACACATACAAGAGGGGGCAAATTTTTTTCGAAAGGGTCAAAATCATTTGCAATTTAAAGCAAAAGAAGCCACAAGCTCAAACCTTCCACGAAAGCAGTATTAACACAATTTTAAATACAACAACCCAAAATATTTAAACAAAACACGAACATCAATATTCACACAAAAGGTGGGCCTCGCCCCACCATAAATAAAAACCATTTGTCCTCAAAATGCAAATGAAGTAAAGTATCCAAAAGGTGAAAGAAAGTAAGGCAGAGAGGGAGGTAAAGAGGGGATCCTGTCTATGCAGTCTCTCCATCTGTCTGGGCATCAATGCCCGAGGTCACCTCAGGGGGCACACAGTGCCAGATTCACCAAGGTCTATTGAGTGTGAGTCTGCCAAAAAGACATACACCGCTCTGCAAAATCCCCTGGCCCATGAAGGAATATTAGGGTCCAGGGTAATGGTTTTCCTGGCAGAAGTGGGTCTCTTGCCCTTGCCTTTCCCAGTAGTTGTGTGTAGTTTCGAAGCTATTCCTTGTGACGTAATTGCATCCTCCTTTATCACAATCCCTTTGGACTTCTCTTGAGCTAGCGTTATTCTTTCAACCACTTTAGATTTAGTCATGTCTAGGAAATCTCGAAGAGAAGTTAGAGAAGCTTAAACAAAAGCGCATTAGAACAATTCCAGACAGACTCGCCAAACCAGAGGGCGACTCGCATAAATTTTTGGGCGAGCTAGATCAAGCTCGTCGAATGAATTAGCTCTAAAATTGCAGCAAATAGGCAATGGGAAAACCACTCGGCGTGTCGCCGTTAGGTGTTGGCGAACAAGGACAAGCTCGCCGAAAGTTCCAGTGCACAAAGGTTAAGGGGTGCAGATAAAAGGGCGAAAAAGAAGACTTTCGCCAAGTCGCCAAATGCTTTTGGCGACATCCAGCTTCTCACAGAAAGTTACATAATTAATCATCAAATAAAGCATGAAATCAAAAGCAAGATGGGGACATTAGGCGAACCGCCGAGTGGTTCGGCGAGCTCGACCCAGCTCGCAAAAATGCCCAACATGCCTATTTTCAACTCAACTTCTAGAATTCAACCCTGCAACCCCCAAAAACAAAATCAAAGCATGCACTAGTACAATTAAGGTAGGACCCATTACATCAAAACATCCTCAAATTTTAATCCAATTTAAGGCATGCAATTTCAGGAACTCAACAGTCACAACTACTTGAGCAAGATTATCAAATTAAATCATGCATGTAAACAATCTACTCCTATCAGGCAGGATCAGAACACTTCAACAAGATCAGGCTATTGCAAATGAGTATAAATTTTGATAAAATAAACTCGTGGCAAGGAAAACCAACCTTTGGTGTCGATAAAGAAAATATTGAAACGCTAGGCGGCAAGGTAATCCAATCCCAAGCACAAATCAACACTAATAATACTCTAAACACGCAAGAAATATTGAGTTTTGAACTTTTAAACATTTGGCTTGTAAAACCGTCCAGTTTTTGCCCAGTCAGTGACATTAGTCGAGCTCGCCTATCCTTTCGGTGTTTTACCAAGTGTTCACTTGCCTAGCCCAGTTTTACAGAGCCTTCAGTGAGTGTGGGGGTCTCAACGGTGGTTTTGGTCGAAATCGTATGTCGGCGATTCACCAATAATTTCCGAGGCTCGCCGAGTTTTACAGACTCTAAATTGAAGATGTGTTTAGTCAAACAACAGATTAGGTCGGAGTCGCCGAACTCTTCGGCGACTGGAACTGTTGCTCGGCACCCTGCACTTTTTCGAACACTTCAACCTGTACAAACAACACACTATTATTTTACCAAAACACAAATAGAAAGCAATAAAGGGTTTTGGGTTGCCTCCCAAACAACGCCTTAGTTTAAGTCGTGGCACGACGCAAGTGAACATCTAGTCCAAATCTTCAGAGTCGGCCATGGTGTTACTAGGTGAGTCCTCGACAAATGGTGGATAGCGACCTGATATTAATTGGCTTATCTAGGCATCCTATAGCTTAATTACCATGGAATTGGAGGTTGTCGTTAGATTCAACATTTCGATGTACTCTTTTAACTCTTTCAACGCCTTATCGGGTACATGTTTTTGCTAGTAAATTATTGAGTATTTGTGACTAGGCTAGACTATAGTGGGGGTAAATTATTTCTCGAAAAACTTACCTCGAATCGACTCGGTTTCTCTCGAACACCGAGTTGCCGCTTTAAGCACAACTTCCGCCTTAGCCCATTCACTCTCTCGAGCTGAATGTGTGGGAGAAGAACTAGGATTCACTCTCTCGATCTGAACCCATTTCGACCCAACACCACCGGCTATCAATTTAGTAGTCTTAGTTTTACGACCTCTCTCTCGAGCGAGCCGAAAACACTAAGATGAAATCGTATTTGCAACTACAACTCCATTAAGTTCATACACAACTACTAAATGAAATCACATTTAAACAAAAAATAAACCATCAACAAGCAAGACCCAACAGATAATCTAACCCATATTCACAAAATCACATCCCAAGAATTGGGGTTTTAGCTAGACATGTAAAAGAGATAAAAATTTAAACCAATATCAGTTCCCATCAACTGGGTATGAAGGATTAAGTCTTAAAACACGTCAAGAGTGAAGAATCTTCGAGACCCAAGTCCAATTTCTTGGAGTTGAAACCCTTTGAATCTTCAAGGTCTTAGAAGAAAGTCTCCAAAACCCTCTAAAACTTGAACTCTCTAAAATCTGTAAAATGTTCTAAGAATAATAGTGATATATTACTAAGCTAGAAATTTAAACAAGTATTTATAGTGTTTGAAAATGTGCTGCAAAGGACCCTTCGGTGAAGTTAG
>JAJOOE010000459.1:0-52827 GCA_036250405.1 Solanum raphanifolium | reverse complement strand
AAATCCTTGAATTTTAGGTATTTGGACTTAGGGACAAAGCATGGACACTATTGAGAAAAAAGGAATAAGGCAGCTGAAAGAACGAAGAAAAGAAGGCCCGAGGATCGCCTAAACCATTGGGCGAGTTGCCGAATGGCCTTGGTCTCATCTCATGTTCCAGTGTGCCAAGCACTGAAGGAGAAAATCAAGTCGGCGATAGAAAGAAGCAGTCGGCGATAGAAAGGAGCAGTCGGCGATAGAAAGGAATAGTCGGTGTGTCGCCGAACAGTTCCGCGATGAATTGCTTTAGCGCCCAAAGTAACAGGATCTAAAGGATGCTGAAGGTAAAAGCAAAAAGGCGATACAAATAATCCAAGGGTGGATCGTTGATCCCAACTTAATGCGTCGACTGGTCCTTCGCAACACACTTTTTTATAACTATAAATATTTGTTTAAATTTTTAGCTTAAGGGATGATATATCTCATATCATAACATTGTTCAGTTTTTGAAGTTTAGAGTTGAAAACTGAATAGAGAGATAATATTTTCTTAGCTTTGAAGATTTGAAGATTTCCATTTCTAAGAAATTGGAAGTGGGTATTGAAGATTCTTTATATTATACCTTTGTAAAGACTATATCAATCCTACCCAGTTGATGGAAACATAACTTGGTAACAATTTTTACCTTTTACTATGTCTAGCTAAAATCCAAATTCTTGGGGTGTGATTATTGGATTATATGTTGATTTAACTGATGGGTATTGTTGATTTATTGTTTATTTTCTGTTTAAAAGTGATTTCGTTCATTAAATATGGTTGAATTTAATGGGTTGTAGTTGAAAATACAAACTTAACTTCGTGTTCTTGGCCTGCTCGAGAGAGAGGTTTTAAAACCAAAATTACTGAATCGATGGTCTGTGGGTAATGGGTTGTCATGGGTTCAGCTCGAGAGATTGAACCCTAAACCCTTTTCCACACATTCAGCTCGAGAGAGTGAATGTACTAAAGCGAAGGTTGTGCTTCATTGCTACTTATTGGTGTTCGAGAGAAACCAATTTGATTCGGGGTAAATTGTTCGAGAGAAAGTTTACCCCCACTAAAGTCTAGCTTATTAATTGATTTGCAGATGTTTACTATTAATTGCAATTACTCGGTTGTTTACCTTAGCCCATAATCTAATCAAATCCCAAGAATCCTGTCTCTATATTCGTATCTTCGTGTCATTTACTGTTTTAGTTGATAATCGAATACAAAAACCCCTTTGATATTTGACACTTGTGTCACCTGTAATTTAAACCATGTTTTTCCTCGTTAATGTTATTAGCTATCATTGATTAGAGCATATTCTTACTTGCCTATTGATTCTTGATTATGAACCACTCCCTTGGGACTCGACCCCAACTCACTAGTTGGGTTATATTACTACTGAACGATCGTTGATGCTTAGTATTGGATGAAACATCATTGATAGCGTTCAAATCTTATCAAAATAGTGTCGCTGCCGGGGAGTGGTGTTACTTCACAATTTTTAGTCAAGTTGAATTTTTGTTCTTGTTAGTTATAGTTCTACTTATTTAATTTTTAGTTTTGGTTTGTGTGCTTGTTCTTTGAAATAGATGAGGTCAGCATGTCGGGCAGTAATTGCGAACAAATGGATTTTCTTCCGTTAGAAGTGATGATATTCAGGGATCACATCCTAACCTTCAAACAATTGGAAGGTGAACGAATTCATGAGTCGTGGCTAAGGTTTAAAGCACTGTTGGTTCAATGCCCAACTCATGAAATTCCCGATACAATCCTCCTGGAATATTTTTACAAAAGTCTTGGTCCCGGGAACAAGGTGTTTGTTGAGCAACTCATCCCGGGTGGTATTGCACAACAACCCTATGTGATAGCAGCCCAACTGCTTGATCACATGGCTGAAACAAACCAAGAAGTAGAGAGGGACTTCATGTTGGCTGCACTGATAACTCAGCTAGATGATTTGGCCAAAAAGCTAATGGATATTTAAGTCCAATGCAAAAGGAAGAATATATACATCCCTCCTCATGAGCGAAGGAGGCCTAAGAACGATGAGGGTAGACGTGTTGATGGAATGCTCTCAATCAATCTCCAAAAGGTCAATGAGCATGATAGAGTGCTGGAAGAGATGAAAGAGAACATCGAAGTGCTAAATCAGATGATTGACACCCATTCCAGATCTATCCAGCTGCTTGAGAACATTATAGGTCATGCACTGCCTCATCTCTACCCGCAACAAAAAGGGGGGTTGCCTAATGATACTATGGCGAACCCCAAAAATGAAGTTTAAGTGTTGACTTGCGTCATGCCACGACGTTAAATAAGGAGCTTCTTGGGAGGCAACCCAAGAGTTATCACTTTGTTTTTGTTCTAGGAATAATGGTGTGATGATTTTGCAGGTAAAAGTGTGGAAAGTTTTTGAAAAGTACAGCTTGGCGAGCCCAGGAGCAACTTGGCAAATCGCTGACCTGGTCGGCGATCACGATCTAGTCTTCCGTTTGGACCCCACATTAGCTGGAGGTCCTGTAAAACTCGGCGAGGTAAGTGAACACTTGATGTGTCACCGAGTGGTTCGGCGAGCACGACTAATGTCGCCGAATGGGAGAAAACTAGACGATTTTTATAAGGTCAAAGGTTTAAACTTTTAAACTGTTCAATTTCCCTCACTTTCTACCTTTACAAGCTCACACCCGTTTAGTATTTTCTATAGTTCTTGTGTTTTTACTATATTTGAGTTGTTGATTGGTGCTCGGAGTTGGATTACATTGCCGCTTAGCATTTCAATCTTATTTATTCGGGCATAAAAGGTTGGTTATCCGAACACCGAGTCTATTTTTATCGATTTTGTATTCATTTGCAACATTATTATCTTGTTGAAGTATGTTGGTCCTCTCTGATATAATTAGAATGTTTAAATGCCTGTGTTAAATTGTTAATCTTGCCCATCATGCTTATATTATCGAATCCCCGTAATTTTATGCCTTAAAATGAATTAAATTTTGTGGGGTTGTTCTTTCATATTATTTAGTTTAGTTGGGTGAAGTCTGAGTAGCCCATATTTGTCCCAAAAGATGTAATTTCCCAATGATAGAACAGATGACGTTATTCTTAAGGGAAAAAGTCTTCAATTGGCCAAATTTGGCAAAACCAGGAGAAGTCTAAGTATCCTGAGGTAATGGATGTTATGGGTCTTACTTTAATTTGACTAGTGCATGCTTTGATTTTTTTTTCGGGGGTTGTGGGGTTGAATTCGAGAAGTTTGGTTGAAAGTATGCACGTTGGGTCGCTGGGTGAATTGGGTCGATCTCATCGAACCACTTGGCGGTTCACCGAAGGGCCCTATCTCGCCTTTAATTTCATGCTTAATGTGTTGTTAGGTTCTATAACTTTCAGGGAGAAGCCTGAGGTCGCTGAAGGCACTCGGCGACTCTCCGAAAGTATTCTTGATCGCCCTTTGTCTACACTCCTTGCACTATAACTTTCGGCGCATTAACCCTCACTCGCTGAATGTTGTCGGTGATTCACCGAAGGGCCGTCCCCATCACCGACTTGTCAATTTTTTTTGAGATTTTAGAGCCTATCCTTTCGGCGAGCCCGATCTTGATTGCCAAAGAGATTCGGCGACTCGTCGACTTGTTCGGCGAGTCTGTCTACAACTGTTTTCTGTGAATTTAATTGAAATGTTCCTAACTTTTTTTTCTGATGTTTTGCAAATATGGTACAAACAAACCTAGACATGCCACCCCTAGAAAGAATACGGGGTATTACAATAAATGAAGGGGATCAAATCCTCCAAATAAGGGCAGACAAGAGCCTCCTGTATGTGACAAAGGAAAGGGCAAGAGACCCATATCCGATAGGGTGACTACTGGTTCCCAGGCTGCTTTATCTGAGCCTATGGATGACTAGCCACTACAGTCCCGGCGGTCTGAGCTACGAGCCAGATCTCTCCCTGACTCAACCAGAGTCCCTCCAGTTCCCACATCAGCAGACTCAGTACTAGCTCTGGCACCTCCCGTGGCCGTTGTGCCACCTGTCATTCTCCTCCTAGAGTTTTGAACCGGTTAAAAGGTAATGGTTTATGAACCATCTTAGCGGAGAAGTTTCTCTCGACAGAAGGCTTGGAAGGAAAGTACTCAAATGTGAGGGACACCCTCAACTACCATAGGTTTAATCAGTTTACCAGCCCACGAGGCCCTTACATTCCTTCATGGGTCCGGGAGTTCTATACAGCCTATGGTGACTTGCTCCTGAAAAGCAAGAAAAAGGTGAGCGAGTTCAGACCAGTGAAATGTGTCATGGTACCGGGAAAGGAAGTTGCGTGCAATATTGAGTACAAAACACTGTACTAGGTAGAATTCTGCACTCTACGCAACCTTATGATGTATTGCCTGTTTCTCAGTCCTTAGATGATTTGAAGGGCTAGTTGGCACCTTTGATTTCTAATACCACCCCAACTTGTATCGAGAAGGAACCTCCTATGGTGAAGAGGAACTTAAGTGTTGCTGCCCGGTTCTGGATTAGCTTTATCAGCAGCACCATTATGCCATCCCAGAACAAGTTTGTCCTCCACTATCCTAAGGCAGCATGCCTTGGGTCTATCATATCCCAGATGAGCATCGGCATGAGACTCCTTATTAGGCAGGAGATAGCCATGAGAGCCAAGCAGTGGCAAACCTCCTTGCCATTCCCAATCCTGATCACTGAATTATGTCGGTGTGCTAGAGTGCCTTAGGACGATACGAGAGGTATTGAGGTTACCCCGTCTTCCTCCACTGACATTCGGCGCATTGAGGCCAAGTATATTCGTGAGGAGGATGAAAGGAGGAGAGTACCTCCAACAGATACTTCTCTGGAGGTTGATATTAATTCTATACCTGCAAAGGAATCTTTGCCTACTCCGGCCTCCGGGACTTCAGGTACTTCTGCCCCTACCTCTTCTTATCATGCTCCAGGAAAATCCACTTCCTCCCGGTAGACCAAGATTACTCAGTTGATGATCCTAAAGATGGGGCATCTAGCCCATTCAGCTGAAGTGAGGGCTACCAAACTTGAGAGAGACATCCCTCTTCTGATTGAGGTTGCCATTTTAGCTGCACTGACCCCCCTTCAGACTTCCATTGACACTATCACCGCGAGAGTCGAGGCTTGTGAGAGCAGGAAAGGGGAGACCTCCGAAGTTACGGCTTTGAAAGTTTGCCAACTTCACTCCATTACTGGAGGCTGCAGATTATTTGGACGATCCTGAGACTTCAAAGATTCTTCCGGCAACCACCAGAGATGTACACAGGGATGAGGCAGCAGTGGAGTAGTCAGATGCTGAGACCGACGATGAGCAGATAGAGATACGGGAGGAGAGTAAATATAGAGACTTGCCGACTCTTGAGGAAACGATTATGCAGTCGGTGATCCAGACATCACTGACCGAAACTTCTATGGTAGCTCCTATTGGTTCTGGTACTACTGTTCCTTCTGAGGTTACTCCGGGCATTGATGCCCAAGTTCAGACTGATGCATCGGGCACTAATGCCCAGACAGATGGAGAGACTGTGTAGACAGGATCCCCTCTTTACCTCCCTGTCTGTCTTACTTTATTTTAACTTTTGGATATTCTTGTTTGCATTTGAGGACAAATTACTTTATTTGTGGTAGGGTGAGGCCTACCTTTTGTGTGATTCTTTTGTGAATATTGATGTTTTGTTTATATACTTGGGTTTTTGAGCTGAAATTGTATTTTTAGATTGCTTTTGTGGATGGTTGAGCTTGTGCCTCCTTGTTTTTTAATTGTAAATAATTTTTGACCCTTCCAAAAAAATTTCCACCTCTTGTTTGTGTTTGAATGTGGATGTTCTCTTGAAATTTGAGTATCAGTCTAGATTAATACCCATGACTTGAATAGTGCTCATAATCAAACAAAAATGAATGTGCGGCTACGATGAGGCCAAATGAAGTTGCATAGGCAATATGTGAACTTTTTGCATCTCGTTGTGACTAGCCAATTACCAAATTGAGTCTCTTATGATGAACATTGCACACTAGCTAGAGTGTGGAGTCTTGTTTGACATTGGTGTAAATGCCTTGTGTGGGATGAGCTTACCGTGAACCATGTATGATGACACCTAGAATTTTCCCCGTTGGTCCGATTGACTAAGTGATGCATTCTCTTGAGATGATCTTAAGCAACTTTGAAGAGTGTGAAACAATTTGACATTATACCTCTTTTGTCGCCAACCTTGTGAGTGTGTGATCCTTGTTTGCACACCCTTTGAGCCTTATCTTTTCTTGGAAGAAACTTGATAAAATTTTGACCTTTCTTTATCCATTACCCATAATCCTCATTATTTATGGTTTGTGTGAATAACCAACTTAGGCCAATAGCCTAAGTTGGGGGTGTGGTGAAAAGAGAAAGGTAAATCAAGAAATGCAAAGAAGTCCCCTTGAACCATGATTTTTGAGAAAAATGGAACCCCTCCGTACAAAATAAAAAGAGAAAAAGAAAAGAAACGGAATGAAAAATTTGTGGAATAAAGTTGTGAAAGTGCAAAGAAAATGGAACATGTCCATGGAAAGTGAATAATGGGGCGACTTTTGAGCATGAATGAGAATGATGAAGGAAAGAGAAGAAGTGTTGTTCATACCACATATCATGAGGATAACAACCACTGAGCCTGAAATACCATACCTTTCCACTCAGCCCCGTTACAAGCCTTGGAAAGACCTTTTTGATCTTAAGTGAAATGAAACAATTGTTTATTGGAAAATACGGGCAAACCTATGGGTGGAATCATGCATTGTGTTCACGTTTGTGAGTGTGAGAGTTGCATTTGATTCCGGAGCTTTAAATTGTCAACTGTTGTGTGATTATGGAATCATTATTTGTGTTAGGGCATTTGAGTACCATTGTTGAGCTTGAACTTGCATTTGAAGCGAGTATTGTGAACTTGAGAATCTTTGATAATGGTGAGTCACAACTTGAATCTTGGAGTACACAATTGATCTTTGCATGAGTAAATTGGGTCTTTTTATGTGCATTCATGATTGAATCTTGTGTAGCACTGCTTCAGACATCCTTTTTGAACTATAGAACTTGAGTTTTACTTGAAAACAAACAAAATTTTAAGTTGGGGGTGTTGATGAGTCCACGATTTGGACTCATTTAGGGCTTTATTTTAATAGATTTAGTCTCCTTGAATGCATATTTTGTCTCAATAACTGATGTAAATCCTTTAATTTCAGGTATTTGGACTTAGGGACAAAGCATGGACACTATTGAGCAAAAAGGAACAAGGAAGCTGAAAGAACGAAGAAAAAAAGGACTGATGATCGCCTAAACCATTGGGCGAGTCACCGAATAGCCTTGGTCTTGCCTAATGTTCCAGTGTGCCAAGCCTTGAAGGAGAAAATCAAGTCTGCGATAGAAAGGAGCAGTCGATGACTCGCCGAACAGTTCGGCGATGTAGTGCCTTATCTCCCGAAGTTGCAGAACCACAAGGATGCTGAAGCCAAAAGCGAAAAGGCGATACAAATGACCAAAAGGTGTATCGCCGAGTGGATCGGCGATCCCGACTTACAACGCCTTCACATCACACTTTTTGACAACTATAAATACTTGATTAAATGTTTAGCTTAAGGGATGATCTATCTCATATCATAGTATTGTTCATTTTTCGAAGTTTAGAGCTAGAACTGTATAGAGAGACAATATTTCTTTAGGTTTGAAGATTTGAAGATTTCTATTTCTAATAAATTGAAAGTAGGTGTTGAAGATTTTTCATGTTAGACCTTTGTAAAGACTATATCAATCCTACCTAATTGATGGAAACACAACTTGGTAACTGTTGGGTATTGTTAATTGATAGTTTATTTTCTACTTAAAAGTGATTTCGTTCAGTAATTGTGGTTGAATTTAATGGATTGTAGTTGCAAATAGAATCTTAACTCCGTGTTTTTGGCTTGCTCGAAAGAGAGGTTTTAAATCCAAAATTACTGAATTGATGGTATGTGGGTATTGGGTTGTCATGGGTTCAGCTCGAGAGAGTGAAACCTAAACCTTTTCCACACATTTGGCTCAAGAGAGTGAATGGACTAAAGCGAAGGTTGTGCTTCATTGCTGCTTATTGGTGTTCGAGAGAAAATAATTTCATTAGGGGTAAATTGTTTGAGAGAAAGTTTACCCCCACTAAAATCTAGCTTATTCACTGATTTGCAATTGTTTACTATTAATTGCAATTACCCGGTTGTTTACCGTATCTCATAATCCAATCACATCTCAAGTATCGTCTCTATATTCGTATCTTCGTGTTATTTACTATTTTAGTTGATAATCAAATACAAAACCCCCTTTGATATTTGACACTTGTGTCACCTATATTTTAAACCATGTTTTTCCTCGTAAACATTTTTTACTATGATTGATTAAAGCATATTCTTACTTCTCTATTGATTCTCGATTACAACCACTCCCTTTGGACTCGACCCCAACTCACTAGTTGGGTTATATTACTACTGAACGATCGCTGATGATTAGTATTGGATGAAGCATCTATCATAGCTTTCAAATCTTATCAATAACTCGATCTGAGGTCTATTTTTGAGAAATGACTAGCACCTTGAAGTTGGTCAAACAATTCATCAATCCTGGGGATGGGATACTTATTCTTGATTGTGACTATGTTCAACTATCTATACTCAATGCACATCCTGAGAGAACCATCTTTCTGCTTCACAAACAATACTGGTGCATCCCATGGCGAAATACTAGGTCTGATGAAGCCCTTATCTAGAAGGTCTTCCAACTGCTCTTTCAATTCCTTCAGCTCAGTTGGAGCCATTTTGTAAGGAGGAATAGAGATAGGCTGGGTATCTTGAAGGAGATCAATTCCAAAGTTGATTTCCCTTTCGGGAGGAACTCCGGGAAGATCTTCTGGAAACGCTTCTGGGAACTCATTAACCACTAGAACTAACTCAAGAGTTGTGGTTTCGAAGCTTCATTCCTTAACCCGAACTAGATGATAGAGATAACCCTTAGAAATCATCTTTCTGGCCTTAAGGTAAGAAATTAATCGACCCATAGGTGCTAAGATACTACCCTTCCATTCTAAGATTTGTTAGTCAAAACGAATAATCCTAGTACTACAGTCGACTGAGGCATAACAGAAATGTAACCAATCCATGCCTAGAATAACATCAAAGTCATCCATTTCTAACTCTACAAAATCTGCTGAGGTGACTTTCTAGAAGACTGTGATAGGATAATTTATGTATACTCGTCTAGCTATAATTAGGTTACCGATTGGAGTAGAGACTGAGAAAGGTTCTGAGAGAGTTTTTGGACTAACATCGAATCTGAATGCTATATAAGGAGTTACAAAGGAAAGAGTAGCCCCTGGATCTAACAATGCATAACCATCTAAGTCAAAGACTCGTAACGTACCAGTAACTATATCTGCAGAGTCTTCCTGATCCTGGCGAGCCTAAAGAGCATACAACCTATTTTGGTTCTGACTGCCACCTGTACCAGATGAGTTACCCTGCTGAGTTACGCGACCTACTGGCGCTGCTGACATTGAGAACTGAGTTCTACCATTGTTACCTCATTGACCCTGTTTAGAAGGACAATCCTTCAACATGTGACAAGACTGACCGCACCCAAAACATCCTTCCTTTCCTGCAAGGCACTCGCCCGGATGGTTCTTACCACACTTAGGACACGTTGGGTAGGTCCTGGTGGCTGAAACACTACCTTGATATTTAGAGCCTGATGTCTTAACCCTTCTGATCATCGAGGATGGAACATTAGCAAATGATGGTACATGAGTAGACGATTTTTGTTGAGAATGCGAGAGATTTCCACCTCCCTATTTCTGTTGAGAGTAGTCATAGTTGTCGGTCCTAGTCTTCTTATTCTCTTGGCCTATTCCCTAAGCTTATCACCTTCAACTTGTTGAGTGTGAGTCATAAGCGTAGAGATACTCATATCCTCAAGTAGCATGGCATTTCTACACTCTGTTTTCACAAGATCTGATACCCCATACATGAAGTTGTTCATTTGAGCCCTGGACTCAGCAACTATGTGAGAAGCATACCTGGAGAGTTCGGTGAACTTGAGTCCATATTCTTAGACCGTCATCGAACCTATAATCAATTTGACGTGTTTGGGGAAATAACTAAGATGAAATAGGGGGCTGAGAGTTGAAAATTGAGCAAGAAAAATTGGGAATTTTCTGGGCAAGGGCTTAGGGCATCGTTCCTCTCAGAGAGACCTACTTCAGGGCCTGAAGTTTGTGCTTTGGCGCCCCGTGCCTCTCAGAGCGCCAGGGACGCCAGTTTTTCCCATTTCTTCCCCAACTTTCCGTACTAGTTTCTTAGCAATGTACCTATGTTTTCTAATTGATTCCAACACTCTTAGGTACGTCTAAACATCATGGAATCATCCCTAAATATGAGATCATGAACCTTGAATCCATAATTCAATTCAAGGAAAGTTAAAAGTCAAGTCTAGAAGTTAAGAAGAAAGTCAAGAGAAGTTTATAAAGTTTTCAAAAGTCTTTCACAAACGTTTTAACATTGTTTTAACACTTAAGTTCTAAGTTAAGAAAATAATAAAGAGTTGAGTTCATTTCTTCAAAAGTTATGGGGAACTAAGTATTCCCAAGAGTTTAAAATGTTTTCACATTTGAACAAGAAAGAAAAACACTGATTTCCAAGAGAGATTTTAAACTAAGTTTTCAGTAATTTTCCCAAACAAAAGAAAGAAGTTTTGTTTTAAAACATATGAGCTAAGCATATTTTTGGGAGTAGTATTGAGCACCAATATGGGGAGGCGAGTTCATCCTAACTCAAGTCTCCATAAACCATGTAGCCATCATGGGTAGTAAATGATCATACTTTTTAGATTATTCCTTAAGTGCTTTTTACCATATACTAGTGGATCCACTTAGTTAAGGAGTTCTATATGATGGCAAAGTATAGGACAGTTCTAGCAGCATGGGCAAGAAGTTGTATCACCACTTAGGCTCATATGGGTGGTTGTCAGTTAGAGAAACTCCCACAGAAACTATATTACTTTATTATATGAGTAAAGTTGAGTTTGCTATTGCATTTATTTAACGAACTAAGTTTCTTTCTACTATTTTAAAATATTTCTATATATATCATGTGTTTTATTGCTTTATATTAAGATAATTTGTTCATAAGTTGAGTAAAGCCAAGGTAAGTGTTCCGATTCTTTTCATGCCTTTGTTATGCTTAGCATTCCAACTCGCATGCTCGTACATTCAATGTACTAATGCCAGTTGACCTGTATCATCTTATGATGCAGACACAAGTAACCAGGATCAACATCCAGCACCTCGTTGATCCAGTTAAGCACTCAGAGTTTGTTGGTGAGCCACCTTGCTTTCCAGAGGGCTCCTTTTTACATTGCTTTCTATTTTTCAGTTGTTAGGATGATCGGGGGTCCTATCCCGACAACCCTCTTTGTTTTAGAGGCTTCATAGACAAATAGTTATAGTTCTTTAGTCTTATTCGTTTCAGTTGTATACGTTTAAGACTTGAGTTTCCATCTTGGCTAAGTTATTACTTCTTAACTTATTGCATGCATTAGATTTCTTATGCTTAAGTCTTCTGCTAATTAAGTAATCCAGGCCAAAGGTTTTCTTGGGGCCAGCAATGGTTCTCGAGTGCTAGTCCAGCCCAGGGTGTAGGCTCGGGGCGTGACAAACTTGGTATCAAAGCACAAAGTTCAAGAGTCCTAGGGAGTCTATGAAGCCATGTATGTAGAGTCCTAGTTATCGTTGTGAAGCGCGCCACATGTACAATTATGAGGCTGCAACACTTAGTAAATTACCTCACTTTTTTCACACTCATTTCGTGCATTAGAGTTTAATGTCTAAAAAGTTTCTTTCCAATTCATGTTTGCATGTGTTTTTAAGTTAATCATGATTCCACAAAGAGTTGTCGAGATCGTACTGCTAGCCGTAATGTTGAGGAGCAAGGGGTACCCAATTCACCTGAAGTGCAACCCCAAAGAGAAATCACTAATGATGATTTTAGGGAAATGATAAGGATGCTAAGTCAAGGTGTGACTAACCAGGTGGGAAAACAAAGAGGAGCTCAACAAGAATAGGCTGACTCTTCGAGGATTCGTTAGTTCTTGAGGATGAACCCTCAAAGTTTCACTAGTTCGAGCACTACTGACGATCTAGAGAACTTTGTTGAGGAACTACAAAAGGTATTTTATGTGATGCACGTTGTCGATACTGAGCGAGTTGAACTAGCTGCATATCAATTGAAGAATGTTGCTAGGACTTTGTTTGACCAGTAGAAGAAGGGTATAGCTGAGGAAGCACCACTTGTTAGTTGGGCATGTTTTGTGAAAGCTTTCATGGGGCGTCTCTTTCCCCGAGAATTGAAAGAGGCTAAGGTATGGTAATTTATTACCCTTAAGAAAGATTCACTAAGTGTCCATGAGTATAGCTTGAAGTTCACATAACTCTCCCGCTATGCTCCAGAGATGGTTGTAGATATGAGGAGTAGTATGAGTCTGTATGTTGCTGGGCTGTCTCGTCTGTCGAGTATAAAAGTAAGGTTGCAATGCTAATTGGGGACATGGATATATCGAGGTTAATGGTATATGTGCAGCAGGTTGAGGAAGAGAAGTTGAGGGATAGGGAGGAGTTTAGAAACAAAAAGGCTAAGACAGCGAATGAGTCCGAGCAGCAGAAAAGTAATGTGATCCGTTCATCCTTTCAGCCAAAGCAAAAGGGACCTGCTCCATCATTTGCGAGTGCACCTAAAAACAAAGGTGAGTATAATAGTCAAAATGCCCAGCATTCCAGAGATACACCTGCACAGTCTAAGGGTAGTTTTGCACAAGGAGGTAACTGGGCTCCTGTATGTGCTAAGTGTGGTAGAACCCACCTGGGTAAGTGTCCCGATGGCTCCACAAGTTGTTTCATATGTGGACAAGAGGGTAACTTCATGAAAGAGTTCCCTAAGAATCTTTAAGGTAATGGGAATCAGGGCAATAGAACCCAATCTTTATCAGTTGCTCCACCAGACAGGGCTGCACCTAGAGGAGCTACTTCCGGTACTGGCGGAGGAACAAACCGTCTTTATGCGATCACTAGTCGCCAAGAGAAGAAGAACTCTCCAGATGTTGTCACTGGTATAATCAAAGTCTTTACTTTTGATGTTTATGCTTTACTAGACCCAGGAGCAAGTTTATCTTTTGTAACCCCTTATGTTGCAAATAAGTTTGATGTTCTTCCTGAGAAACTCTGTGAACCCTTTTGTGTTTCTACACCTGTTGGGGAGTCTATTCTAGCTGAGCGAGTTTATCGTGATTTTGTCATTTCCATCCATAAAGACGCAATGGCTGATTTAATTGAGTTAGACACGGTAGATTTCGACATCATTCTAGATATGAATTGGCTTCATGCCTCTTATGCCTCCATTGATTGTAGAACTCGAGTTGTTAAGTTCCAGATTCCTAATGAGCCAGTCATAAAGTGGTGTAGTAATTCAACAATGCCTATAGGTCATTTCATTTCGTAACTTAAGGCGAGAAAGTTAGTTTCTAAGGGTTGTGTCTATCACTTAGTCCGAGTTAATGACTCTAGTGTTGAGATACTTCCCATTCAGTCAGTTCCAATAGTAAAAAAGAATTCGAGAAGTCTTTCCAGATGATCTACCCGGAGTCCCTCCTGGGAGAGAAATAGACTTCAGCATAGACATTTTTCTCGATACTAATCCTATCTCTATTCCGCCATATAGAATAGCACCAGCAGAGTTGAAAGACCTCCTTGATAAGGTTTCGTTCGACCAAGTGTCTCACATTGGGGCGCTCCAGTCTTATTTGTGAGAAAGAAAGATGGTTCCCTTAGGATGTGTAGATATTACCGTCAATTGAACAAGGTTACCATCAAGAACAAGTATCCTCTTGCGAGAACTGATGATCTTTTCGATCAACTCCAGGGTGCTTCTTGTTTTTCGAAGATAGTCCTCAGATCTGGCTACCATCAGTTGAAAGTAAGGGAGTGTGATACTCCCAAGACAACATTCAGGACCCGTTATGGTTATTGTGAAATTTTAGTCATGTCGATCGGTTTAAATAATGTACCAGCAGCATTCATGGACCCTATTGATAAGATTTGAATGCTATCAAAGATGCTTTATCCAATACTAAGCATCAGTGATTGTTTAGTACTGATATAACCAAAATAGTGAGTTGGGTCGAGTCCCAAGGGAGTGATTAGTAATCGAGAATCAATAGCCAAGTAAGAATATGCTCTAATCAATCACCACTAAAAGCATTTATGAGGTTAAACATGGTTTAAATTATAGGTGTTACAAGTGTCAAATATCAAAGGGGGTTTTGTATTCGATTATCAACTAAAACAGTAAATAATATGAAGATATGAATATAGAGACGACATTCTTGGGATGTGATTGGATTATGGGGTAAGGTAAACAACCGGGTAATTGCAATTAATAGTAAACATCTACAAATCAGTGAATAAGCTAAACTTTAGTGGGGGTAAACTTTCTCTCAAACAATTTACCATGAATCAAATTGGTTTCTCTCGAACACCAATAAGCAGCAATGAAGCACAACCTTCACTTTAGTCCATTCACTCTCTTGAGCTGAATGTGTGGAAAAGGGTTTAGGGTTCACTCTCTCGAGCTAAATCCATGACAACCCAATACCTACAGACCATCGATTTAGTAATTTTGGTTTTGAAACCTCTCTCTCGAGCATGCTAAAAACACGAAGATAATATTGTATTTAAAACTACAACCGATTAAATTCAACCACAATTACTTAATGAAATCACTTTTAAACAGAAAAAAAAACTATCAATTAACAATACCCAGTGGTTAAATCAACCCATAATCACACCCCAAGAATTGGGGTTTTAGCTAGACATTGTAAAAAGGTAAAAATCGTTACCAAGTTATGTTTCCATCAACTGGGTTGGATTGATATAGTCTTTACAAAGGTCTAAGATGAAGAATCGTCAACACCCAATTCCAATTTCTTAGAAATGGAAATCTTCAAATCTTCAAATCTAAGGAAATATTGTTTCTCTATTCAGTTCTAAACTCTAAACTTCAAAAACTGAACAATAATATGATATGAGATAGATCAAAAGCTCTTAAGCTAAAAAATTAAATATGTATTTATAGTTGTCAAAAAGTGTGCTGCAAAGGATCAGTCGGGATCGTCGATCCACTCGACGATCCGCCCTTTGGTAATTTGTATCGCCTTTTTGCTTTTGCGTTCAACATCCTTGAGGTCCTCTGACTTTGGGCGATAAGGCACTGCATCACGAAACTGTTCGGCGACTCGCCGACTGCTTCTTTCTATCACCGACTTGATTTTCTCCTTCAAGGCTTGGCACACTGGAATATTAGGCGAGACCAAGGCCATTCGGCGACTCGCCCAATGGTTTAGATGATCCTCAAGCCTTCTTTTCTTTGTTCTTTCAGCTGCCTTGTTCCTTTTTGCTCAATAGTGTCCATGCTTTGTCGCTAAGTCCAAATATCTGAAATTCAAGGATTTACATCAGTTATTGAGACAAAATATGCATTCGAGGACACTAAATCTATTAAAATAAAGCCCTAAATGAGTCGAAATCATTGACTCATCAACATCCCCTACTTAAAATTTTGTTTGTCCTCAAGTAAAACTCAGTTCCGCAGTTCAAAAAGGATGTCTCAAACAGTGCTACACAAGACTCAATCATGAATGCACACAAAAAGACTCAACTTACTCATGCAAGAATCAATTGTGCACTCAAAGATTAAAGTTGTGACTCACCATTATCAAAGATTCTGTAGTTCACAATACTCTATCCAAAAGCAAGTTCAAGCTCAACAATGGTACTCAAATGCCCTCACAAAAAGAATGATTCCATAATCACACACAACGTTTCACAATTTAAAGCTCCGGAATCAAATGCAACCCTCACACTCACAAAGATGAACACAATGCATGATTTCACCCATAGGTTCTCCTGTATTTTCCAATCAACAATTGTTTCAATTCACTCAAGATAAAAAAGGTATTTTCAATCCTTATAACGCGGCTGAGTGCAAAGGTATTGCCATTTAGGCTCAGTGGCTGCTATACTCATGATATGTGGTATGAATAACACTTCTTTCCCTTTCCTTCATCATTCTCATTCATGCTCAAAAGTCACCCTATTATTCACTTTCCATGGACATGTTGGATACCCCATTTTCTGTGCACTTTCACAACTTTATTCCACAACTTTTTCATTCTTTTTCTTTTCTCTTTCTCTTTTTTTTGTATGGACGGGTTCCATTCTTCTCAAAAATCATGGTTCAAGGGGACTTCTTTGCATTTCTTGATTTACCACTCTTTTCACCACACCCCTAACTTAGGCTTTTGGCCTAAGTTGGCTATTCACACAAACCACAAATCAAGAGGATTATGGGTAATGGATAGAGAAAGGTCAAAATTTCATCAAGTTTCTTCCAAGAAAAGGATAAGGCACAAAGGGTGTTCAAGCAAGGATCACACACTCACAAGGTTGGACAGAAAAGAGGTATAATGTTAAATTGTTTCACACTCTACAAACTTGCCTAAAATCATCTCAAGAGATTGCATCACTTAGTCAACCAGACCAATGGGGAAAATTCTATGAGTCATCATACAGGGTTCACGGTAAGCTCATCACACACAAGACATTAACACCAATGTCAAACAAGACTCTACATTCTAGCTAGTGTGCAATGTTCATCATAAGAGACTCAATTTGGTAATTGGCTAGTCACTACGATATGCAAAAAGTTCACATATTGCCTATACAACTTCATTTGGCCTCATTGTAGCCGCACATTCATTTTTGTTCGATTATGAGCACTAGTCAAGTCATCGGTATTGATCAAGACCGATACTCAAATTTGCAAGAGAACAGCCACATTCAAACACAAACAAGAGGTGGCACAAATTTTTTCGAAGGGTCCAATATTCATTTGCAATTAAAGCAAGGGGCCACAAGCTCAATCATCCACAAAAAGAATGCTAAACACAATTTATAGCTCAAAAACCCAAATATATACACAGAACAATCATCACAAAAGGTGAGCCTCACCCCCACCACAAAACAAAAGTCATTTGTCCTCAAATGCAAACAATAAAATATCCAAAAGTCATATAAAGATAAGACAGAGAGGGAGGTAAAAATGGATCCTATCTAAACAGTCGCTCCATGTGTCTGGGCATCAGTGCCTCATGCATCAATTTGAATTTGGGCATCAGTGCCCGGAGTCACCTCAGAAGGAACAGTAGTGCCAGACCCACTATTAGCTACCAAGAGTGTATCCGCCAAAAAGGTTTGCATACCTGCATAGAATCCCCGGGTCCATGAAGGAACATAGGGGCCTCAGGGAGTAGTCTTTCTGTCAAAAATGGGCTTCTTGTCGTTGCCTTTATCTCCAGGTGGAGGTTCTTGTCTTCCCTTCTTGGGGGGATTTGCCCTCCCTTCGTCTATTTTGAAATTCCTTTCTTTAATCTTTCGCGGTGGCAAGATTCTCCCACCAACTTTTGGTCTAGCCATGTCTGCAAATAATCGAGAACAAGTTAGAAAATATTCAATCAAAAGTAGAGAAAATCAGTTGCAGACACACTCGCCGATCTACTCGGCAGGTCGCCGAATCACTTTGGCTAGCCAGATCTGGCTCGCTGAAAGGATTGGCTCTAATCTTTTTGCAAGTCTGCAGTCAGAAAAGCCTAATGGAGAATCGCTGACTGCTTTTGGCGAGCAAGTGTTAAACCACCGAAAGTTACAGTGCAATATGGGTTCACGGGTGCAGACAAAGGGCGATCAAGAAAACTTACGTCGAATCGCCGAGTGCCTTCAACAACCTCAGACTTCTCGCCAGAAGTTGCAGAGTTCAACAACAATTAAAGCATGAAATTAAAGGCGAGATGGAGAACTTCGGTGAACCGCTGAGTGTTTTGGCGGGCTCGACCCAGCTCGCCAAATGACCAAACGTGCCTACTTTCAACCCAACTTCCCAAATCAACCGCGCAACCCCTGAAAACAAAATCAAACTATAGAAAACTTAAATTAAGACTAGACCTATAGCGTCCATTAGCTCGGGTTACTCATACCTCTCCCGGTTCTCCCAAATTTGGCCAATTGATGACTTTTTCTCTTAAGAATAATGTCATCCGTTCTATCATTGAGGAAATTACGTCGTTTGGCACAAATACAACATACTCAGACTTCACTCAACTACACAAAACAACATGCAAGAACAACCCCCACAAAATTTAATCAATTTCAAAGCACAAGAATATGGGATTTCACAATGAAAACAATACGGGCAAGGGTATTGAATTAAAAACAGGCAATCAAACAATAATTCAGCTCAGAGAGGCACAAAACACTTCGACAAGATAATATCGATTGTATAGGAGTACAAATGCCAAAAGTAAATGCGAGGTTCAGAAAACTAACCTTTAATGACGTAAAAAAAATAAGATTGAAATGCTAAGCGGCAATGTAATCCAACTCCGAGCACCAATCAACAACCAAAATATTTCTCGAAATGCGAAAATATATAAACTAAGTGTGGGTGTGTGTTTGTGAAGATTTAAAGTGAGGGAAAGTGAAGGGTTTGAATATTTAAACCTTTGGCCTTATAAAAAATCGTCCAGTTCTTGCCCATTTGGCGACATTAGTCGTGCCCGCCGACCCACTCGGCGATACGCCAAATTCATGTTGTTTGTTTGCATTTGCTTGTTGGGTGTTTGAACTTGATGTTACCACCCTTAACCTAGTAAGAGTAATCTTATTTGAGGACGAATGCTCCCAAGGAGGAGATATTGTAACATCTCACAATTTGAAATAACTAGGAATAAACTAACAATTGGAAATAGCCATTTTAGAAAGAATGAAAATCTGGAAATTTTGTTAAATTAGAAAAAAGTGAGTTTTTGGTCAACTTCAAATGGCCATAACTACTAGCTCAGGATTATTTAGGAGTACTTCGATATATGGTTGGAAATCTCTTGGAATGATCTTTCTAAGGCCACTATTATTGCACGAATTCGAGTTCGTATGAGTGAGATACGTCCATTGGAAGTTGGGTTGTTTAAATAAAGAAATGTCCAATCCGGATTTTTGAAGGGTATTTCAGTCTTTTCCTTATCCAATTAATTAAATTCGTTTTAGTGAATTAATTAAGGATCTAAAATGAACTTGGTCAGTTTTACGCTTTTGGAAAAGAGTTAGGGTTTTAGAGAAGAGGAAAGAAAAGGAGAAAAGAGAAGGATAAGCAAGGAAATTGTCATGTTCGTCGAGTTCAGCTTGTGGATTTCGTCGGGGGTGATCCCTACAAGGTATGTGAGATCACATAGTGCTGGGTTAGTTCACCCACGCGCCAAGCATATTTAATTCAGTGTATTTTCATCCTAAAAAGATTGAGAATTTGATGTTCTTGATATTTGTTCTTGAATATGAGTTGAGATTAAGGATTTTCTTGATATTAAAGTATAGATTCCTTGAGTTGTATAAGTTAAATTTTGTGTATATACCTTCGGTATCTGATTCTGAAGTGAATTTGAGAAAAAGTATCGATTAAAATCGATTTAAGATCAGAAAACAAGACCAAAAGTTCGTTAGCTTTTCACCTAAGGAACAGGTGGCGCGACGCGCCCCCATAGCGCCAGGAAGGCTGGGTGTGCGCTGCTTCTAGCCTTGCGAGAACATATTCAGATCGAGATAGATGACAACACCTTTTTCCCCTTTGATGTTGATATAGTTTAAATCTGATTTCTTGTTTATCCTACTATTTTGTATCTTGTTGTCAATGTTTTGCTGTGCGATTACTTTCTTTCTTGGCCTTATTCTTACAAATGTTTTTTTAATTTCTCGTTGTAGCTTCGATGACCCTTCTTCTGGTGAGTTTAATATGTATCCCTCTATTTGGTAGTTTTATTAGTTTAATTTGGTTGAATCAAATGGTTTGCTTGAAACAATGGAATTTATTTAGAAGTGCATTCTACTCGTAAGTTGCATCTCTTTGTATTTCTACAAAAGAGATTAAATAAAATTAATGAAGTTTTTTTTTATTAAAGAGGAATATCCATGAGCTCTATTGCAATTTGAAGTTAAAGTTAATCGTAAAATACATTTTTTTAGATTCTCAACAATGTCGTCTTGATATACTTGGTTTCAAGTTTTTAACAATATAATTTCTCATTACGTAACTGGTTACTTACCTAAAGTTCTTCTGTTAACGTGAGGGTAGTTCCGTTTTGGGTAGATTGCTTCATATTGGTCACGTTTTTGTAGGTACTTTATATATGTATTTTAAAGGAAGATAATCCTATGTTTTGGTATGGATATGTCATGTGATAGTAGAGCCATACAATGTCTATATTGATTTCGGTCACATCAGTTCTATGTCTAACATTAGACATTAAACATTTTTCACTCTAGAGTACCACACATTGAATCACTTTTATTAAGCTAATATGTATATGAGCATTACCTTGTGCAACCTCTTCCTCGTTTGTTGTGTTTGGATCAACATTCCTACCATTAGGTACAAAGAGGTTATTTTCGATAGACACTAGTTAAAAACAGAACTTAGTAGAAAGATTTGAAGGAAGACTTAGTTGTTCAGTGTTTATAAACAACTATATATGTGTGGATAACATTGTTAAATAGATATATGTGACAAGCAACATGATAAAATTAATTGAAAATACACGTTCATATTGGTATATTGTGAGAAGACAAGTGTTGCCACGAGAGAAGGACATGTAAAAGTATATTCAAACCAATCATTACAATATTGTGAAAAACTTACCCAAGCAGGTCAATGGACCTCACATTGGGAAGCCCATCACAAGAAGACCAACTTGGTCAGACACAAATTTTGACTCGTGTTGAGAGAGAATCAATAGAGTTTCCTAATTATTAATAAGAGAGCCTACTCGAATTTCCTATATCTGCTGAAATGAAAACCATCACCTCTGAGGTCCCCCATTAAATCTACCATAGAGGACAATGATACAAAATAGATCCGCACCACCACCACCATAATTCCTTTTCTTCTATTGATGTAATAGAGATAGGAAGATTTGGAATTGAAACATGAGATTTTCAAGATTAAAAGAGATATAGATAAAGAAGGATATAATTATCTCTACTAATTGAGGTATGTTATTTATGATAACTGATTTGTTTATGTCCATTGGAAGTTGGGTTGATTGGATAAGGAAAGTCCAATCTGGATTTTGAAAGGGTAGTTGGTCTTTTCATTGCCCAATTGTTTTATTTCGTTTTTGGTAATTAAGTTAGGGTCTAATCAGAATTAGATCAGTTTACGCTTTTACCAAAATATGCTAGGATTTGGAGAAAAGAGAAAAGAGGAGAAAGGAGAAGAAAAGTTCAAGGTTCGTCGATTTCTTGGAGAATTTCGTGTGGATTTCGCCAAGTGTTAATACCTACGAGGTATGTGAGAGTTTCATAGCGTTGGGTTCGTTCACCCATGCACCAATCCTGTTTGGTTCAGCAAAATTCGTCCTAAAAAGGTTGAAGTTTGATGTTCTTGAAATTGGTTTTAGATCTTGAGAGTTGATGGGATTGTTGAGTTCTTGATTGTATCGTGTCAATTTTTAGAGTGATATTTGATTATATTCTTATGTACATGTATTGGGTATCTGAATCTAAAGAGAGTTTTTGAAATATAGTAAAGTTTAGGTGATTTCGGGTTGGAAAAACGAAGAAGGAAAAGTCGGGCAAATCTGGGCACAAGGTCCGCGACGCGGACCTTGTTCCTCAAATTTGGGGAAACCTATTTTGCGTCGCGGAGTGGTCACGGACCGTTCTTCCTCAAAATTTATTTTGTGACCAAATATTAAATGCATCTCCCGATTGCGGACTTGCTTCCAGACAGTGATTTCTTGATCTTTTCTCATGTTTAACTATCTAAAAATACTCCTAAACATAATGAGATCCTTACTATCACAATCCTTGAATCCATAATTACATTCAAGGAAAGTTAAGAGTCATGTCAAGAGAAGTGAAGAGTCAAGTTAAGAGAAATTCATAAAGTTTTCCAAAAGTGTTTTACAAACGTTTTAATTTTGTTTTAAGACTTAAGCTTTTAGTTGAGTAAAGAGTAAGAATAAAGTTCATTTTTTCAAAGATTATACTGGAAATAAGTATTCCCAAGAGTTAAAATGTTTTCACATTTGAGCAAGAAAGGAAACACCAATTTCCAATAGAGCTTCTAAGCTAAGTTTTGAGTAATTATCTTAAATCAAAGAAAGAGTTTTTGTTTTAAAAACGTATCAGCTAAGTATATTTTGGGAGTAGTATTGAGCACCAATATGGGGACGCGAGTTCATAATAACTCAACTATCTATAAACCATGTAGCCATCATGGGTAAAAAATTATCATACTTTTTGGATGATTCCTTAGTGCTTTTTAGCATAGACTAGTGGATCTAGTTAGTTAAGGCGTTCTATATTACGGCAAAATATAGGACAGTTCTGGCAGCATGGGCAAGATGTTGTATTATCACTTAGGCTCATAGTGGTGGTTGTCGGTTAGAGAAACTCCCACAGTATTATATTACTTTATTTTATGAGTAAACTGAGTTGCTATTGTATTTCTTTAATACATCGACTTGTCATCTACTATTTTAAATGCTTTTTATAAACTGCACCTTTATTGTTGTTTTTACTTTGCATTTGAGTTAAGTTAGTCATGAGTTTAGTAAAGCCAAGGTAAGTGTTCCTTTCAGATTCCTTTCAAGCTTATGTTCTGTTTAGTTTTCCCCTCGCATACTCATACATTCAATATACTGATGCCATTTGTCCTGCATCATTTTATGATGCAGACACAGGTAACCAGGATCAACATCCAGTGCCTCGTTAATCCAGTTGAGCACTCACAGTCAGTTAGTGAGCCTCTTTGCTTTACGGATGACTCCGTTTACATTTTCTTTAGTATTTCAGTTGTTAGGATTATCAGGGGTCTTGTACCGACATCCCTCTTTGTTTTAGAGGCTTCATAGACTAGTAGTCAGAGTTCTTTAGTCTTGTAGTTAAGATGCTTTGCTATAAGACTTGAGTTACCATCTATGGTTAGTTTTAATTTTTATCTTTAAACGTTCTAAGTTTATTTGAGACAGCTATTTTTAAAGTGCATTTGAATACCTGTATTAATGCTTAAAGTCTTCCACTGAGTAACTAAGCCAGGCCAAGGGTTCATTTGGGGCCAGAAATGGTTCTCGATTGTTGGCCACGTCCGGGGTATAGGCTCGGGGAGTGACAAACTTGGTATCAGAGCATAGAGTTCAAGAGTCCTAGGGAGTCTATGAAGTCGTGTGTGTAGAGTCCTAGTTATCAATGTGAAGCACACCACATCTATAACTAGGAGGCTGCAACACTTAGGAAATTATCTCACTTCTTTCACAATCATTTCGTGCGTTAGAGTTTTATCTCTAGGAAGTTTCTTCTAACTCATGATTGTGTGTGTGTTTTTGTTAGTCATGCATCCACGAAGAGCTGTCCGAGGTCATCCTGCTATGAGGACTTTTGAGGAGCAAGGGGTACATAATGCACCTGAAGTGCAACCCCTAGGAGAAGTCACAAATGCTGAATTCAGGGAATCAATTCGAATGTTATGCCAAGTTGTGAATAACTAGGTTGTGTAATAGAGAGGAGCTCGACATGAAGAGGATGATACTTCGAGGATCCATGAGTTCTTGAGGAATCCTCCAAGTTTCACTGGTTCAAGCAGTACTGAGGATCCAGAGATGATTGTGGATATGAGAAGAAGGATGAGTCCTTTTGTTGTTGGGTTATCCCGTCTGTCAAGCAAAGAGGGCAAGGCAGCCATGCTAATTGGTGACATGGATATAACAAGGTTTATCGTCTATGTGCAGCAGGTTGAGGAAGAGAAGCTGAGGGATACGGATGAGTTTAGAAACAAGAAAGCAAAGACATGGAATGAGTCCGAGAAGCAAAGAAATAATGTGGACCGGTCTTCTTTCCAACAAAAGGAAAAGGGACCCCCTCCATCATCTTCTAGTACACCTGCACCCAGAAACAAAGGTGAGTACAGTAGTTAGAATTCCCAGATCTTCAGGGCTAGACATGCCTAATCTCAGGGTAGTGTGGCACAGGGAGGTAATTGGGCTCCTGTATGTGCTAAGTGTGGTAGGACACACCCAGGTAAATGTCGCGATGGCTCCACGGGTTGTTTCAAGTGTGGTCAAGAGGGTGACTTCATGAAAGAGTGCCGTAAGAACCGGCAAGGTAGTGGAAATCTGGGCAATAGAGCCCAATCTTCATTATTTGCTCCACCAGAAAGGGCTGCACCTAAAGGATCTACTTCCGATACTAGCAGACGGGAAAACAACCTTTATGCGATCACTAGTCATCAAAAGTAAGAAAATTCTCCAAATGTTGTCACTGGTATGATCAAAGTATTTTACCTTGATGTTTATCCTTTGCTAGACCCATGAGCAAGTTTATCTTTTGTGACTCCTTATGTTGCAAATAATTTTGATGTTGTTCCTGAGAAACTTTGTGAACCCTTTTGTGTTTCTACACCTGTTAGGGAGTCTATCCTAGCTGATCGAGTATATAGTGATTGTGTCAGTTCCATCAATCCCAAGAACACCATGGCTGATTTAGTTGAGTTAGACATGGTAGATTTTGATATCATTCTAGGTATGAACTGGCTTCATTCCTGTTAGGCATCCATTGATTGTAGAACTCGAGTTGTTAGGTTCCAGATTCCTAATGAGCAAGTTATAGAGTGGAAGAGTAGTTCAGCAGTGCCTAAAGGTCGGTTTATTTCATACCTCAAGGTGAGAAAGTTAGTTTTCAAGGGTTTTGTCTATCACTTAGTCCAAGTTAGTGACTCTAGTGTTAAGATACCTCATATTGAGTCAGTTCTACTTGTGAGTGAGTTTCCAGAAGTCTTTCCAGATGATCTACCCGAAGTTCCTCCTGAAAGAGAGATAGACTTTGGTATAGATATTCTTCCTGATACTCCTGCTATATCTATTCCTCCATATAGAATGGCACCAGCAGAGTTGGAAGAGTTAATAGAGCAGTTGAAAGATCTCCTTGAGAAAGGTTTTATTCGACCACGTGTCTCACCTTGAGGCACTCTGCTCTTATTTGTGAGGAAGAAGGATGGTTCCCTTAGGATATGTATAGATTATCGTCAGTTGAACAAAGTTACCATCAAGAGTAAGTATCCTCTTCCGAGAATTGATGCTCTTTTCTATCAACTTCAGGGTGCCTCATGTTTCTCTATGATAGACCTCAAATCAGGCTACCATCAGGTGAAAGTAAGGGAATGTGATATTCAAAAGACAACATTCAGGACCCGTTATGGTCATTATGAGTTTCTGGTCATGCTGTTCAGTTTAACTAATGCACCTGCAGCATTCAGGGACCTTACGAATAGAGTATTCAAGCCTTATTTAGATATGGTTGTTATCGTGTTCATTGATGATATTCTAATCTATTCAAGGAATAAGGAAGATCATACTAGTCATCTAAAAATAGTTCTCCAAACTCAAAAGGATAAGGAGTTATATGTTAAGTTCTATAAATGTGAATTTTGGCTTGAGTCTGTGGCATTCTTAGGCCACATAGTTTCCGGTGATGGAATTATAGTTGATACCCAGAAAATAGAGGCAGTGCAGAGTTGGCCTAGACCTACATCTCCAACTGATATTAGGAGTTTCTTTGAGTTGGATGGATATTATAGAAGGTTCGTAGAGGGGTTCTCATCTATTTCATCTCCTTTGACCAAGTTCACTCAGAAAATAGTGAAGTTTCAATGGTCTGAGCTTGTGAGAAAAGCTTTTAGGAATTGAAAAAGTGGTTGACTATTGCCCGAGTATTGATCTTATCAGAAGGTACTCAAGGTTTTGTTATGTATTGTGATGTGTCTAGAGTTGGTTTGGGTTGTGTGGTAATACAGAATGGCAAAGTTATAGCTTATGCCTCCAGATAGTTGAAAGTTCATTAGAAGAATTGTCCAACCCATAACTTAGAGTTGGCTGCCGTAGTATTTTCTTTGCAGATATGGCATCATTCTTTGTATGGTGTTCATGTTGATGTATTCACTGATCACAAGAGTCTTCAATATGTGTTTAGTCAGAAATAGCTTAATCTTAGACAAAGGAGGTTGTTAGAGTTACTCAAGGATTATGATATGAGTATCCTCTATCATCCAGGTAAGGCTAATGTTGTTGTTGATGCCTTGAATAGGTTGTCTATGGGTACTACCGCCCATTTTGAGGAAGATAAGAAAGAGCTAGCAAGAGATGTGCATAGGCTTGCACGATTGTGAGTTCGACTAATGGATTCCACAGAAGAAGGAGTAGTGGTGATGAATGGGGCTGAATCATCATTACTGTCAGAAGTAAAAGAGAAGGAAGACCAAGATCCTATTTTTCTTGAATTGAAGGCAAATGTTCATAACCAAAAAGTATTGGCTTTTGAACAAGGGGGAGATAGTGTGTTGAGGTATCAAGGCAGATTGTGTGTACCAAGGGTGGATGAACTCCAAGAGAGGATCATGGAGGAAGCTCATAGCTCCATATATTCCATTCATCCGGGTTCCACAAAGATGTAACATGACTTGAGAGAACTATATTGTTGGAATAGTATGAAGAAGGGGATTGCAGAATTTATTGCTAAGTGTCCATATTGCCAACAAGTTAAAGTAGGGCACCAAAGGCCTGGTGGTATGGCTCATAATATAGAACTTCCGGAATGGAAGTGGGAGATGATTAATATGGATTTCATCACAGGTTTACCAAGGTCTCGCAGGCAGCATGATTCTATTTGGGTGATCGTTGACAGAATGACGAAATCAGCCCACTTTTTACCGGTAAAGACTACCCATTCAGTAGAAGATTATGCCAAGTTTTACATTCAAGAGGTAGTGAGACTTCATGGAGTACCTGTTTCGATTATATCAGATAGAGGTGCACAATTTACTGCACAGTTCTGGAAATCTTTTCAGAAAGGTTTGGGTTCAAAGGTGAACTTGAGTACTGCTTTTCATCCACAGACAGATGGACAAGCAGAGCGCACTATTCAGACTTTAGAATATATGTTGATGGCCTGTGTGATTGACTTTAAGGGAAATTGGGATGATCACCAGCCTCTCATTCAGTTTACTTACAACAATAGTTACCACTATAGCATCCTAGTGGCACCTTATGAAGCTCTTTATGGGAGAAGATGCAGATCTCCTATTGGATGATTTGAAGTTGATAAAGCTGGGTAAACAAGGACCAGAATTAGTTCATCTAGCTATAAAGAAAGTGAAGGTAATTCAGCAAAGGTTGAAAGCAACGGAGAGTCGTCAGAAATCCTACACTGATGTTAGGAGGAGGGAGTTAGAGTTTGAAGTAGATGATTGGGTATATTTGAAAGGTGCACTGAGGAAGGGTGTTACGAGGTTTGGTAAGAAGGGAAGCCTTAGTCACCGGTAAATTGACCCTTGCAGAATATCCAAAAGGGTTAGTAGTGTAGCTTATGAGTTAGAGCTACCCCAAGAGTTAGTAGCAGTTTACCCGATACTTCATATTTCCATGTGGAAGAAGTGCATGGGAGATCCTTCACTTATCATACCAAAGGAAGATATTGGTATCAAGGATACCTTATCGTATGAGGATATTCCGATTCAGATTCTAGATCACCAGGTTCGCAACTTAAGGACTAAGGAAGTAGCATCAATCAAAGTCCTTTGGAGGAATCAGTTTGTTGAAGAAGCTACTTGGCAAGCTGAGAAGGATATTAAAAATAGATATCCACATCTTTTTCATCCCGGAGAAATTCCAGACCAAGGTACTAATTCTCTTCTTAGTACTTTTAAATTTTTATACTTGATGTGTTAAATTTGCTTGTTGGGTGTTAAGTTGAATGTTAGATGATACACCCTTAGCCTACTAAGAGTAATATCATTCGAAGACAAATTTTCCCGAGGGAGAGATATTGTAACATCTCGCTAATTGAAAGAACTAGAAAGAGCTAGAATTAGATGAGTCATTTTTGGAAAGAATGAAAAATGTGGAAAATTGGTTAAGTTATGTTAAGTTTCAGTTTTTTGTCAACTTCAAACGATCATAACTCCTAGCTCAGGATGAGTTAGGTGTGCTTCCAGATACCGTAGGAAATATTTTGGAGTTATCTTTCCAACTCCGCCAAGTTTTAAAGATTCCGAGTTCGTATGACTGACATATGCCGATTGGAAGTTGGGTTGTTTGGATAAGGAAAGTACAATCTGGATTTTGAAAGGGTAGTTTGGTTTTTTCATTGCCCAATTGTTTTATTTCGGTTTAGGTAATTAAGTTAGGGTCTAATCAAAATTAGATCTGTTTACACTTTTACCAAAATATGCTAGGACTGGGAGAAATGAGAAAAGAGGAGAAAGGAGCTGAAAAGTTCAAGGTTCGTCGATTTCTTGGAGAATTTCTTGTTGATTTCACCAAGGGTTAATCCCTACGAGGTATGTGAGACTTTCATAGCGTTGGGTTTGTTCACCCACGTTCCAATAATTTTTAGTTCAGAAAAATTAGTCCTAAAAAGGTTGAAGTTTGGTGTTCTTGATATATGTTCTTGAAATTGGTTTTAGTTCTTGAGAGTTGATGGGATTGTTGAGCTCTTGATGGTATCGTGTCGATTTTTAGAGTTATATTCGATTAGATTCTTATGTACATGTACTGGGTATCTGAATCTAAAGATAATTTGAGAAAAATAGTCAAGTTTTGGTGATTTGTGGTTGGAAAAACGAAGAAGGAAAAGTCGGGCGAATATGGGCACCAGGTCCGCGTCATTCCTCAAGTTTGGGGAAACTCTTCCGCGTTGCGTATCTTTCACGGACCATTCTACCTCAAAATTTATTTAGCGATAAAATAATAAAATGCATCTCCACATCGCGGACTTGTTTGCATACAGTGATTTTTGGATGTTTTCTCATGATTAACTATCTAAAAACACTCCTAAACATCATGAGATCTTTCCTATCAGAAATCACAATCCTTGAATCCATAATTCAATTCAAGGAAAGTTAAGAGTGAAGTCAAGAGAAGTCAAGAGTCAAGTTAAGAGAAATTCATAAAGTTTTCCAAAAGTCTTTTACAAACATTTTAACTTTGTTTTAAGACTTGAGCTTTTGAGTTGAGGAAATAGTAAGAATAAAGTTCATTTCTTCAAAGATTATACGGGAACTAACTATTCCCAAGAGTTAAAATGTTTTCACATTTGACCAAGAAAGGAAACACCGATTTCCAAAAGGGCTTTTAAGCTAAGTTTTGAGTAATTAACTCAAATCAAAGAAAGAGTTTTTGTTTTAAAAACATATGAGCTGAGTACATTTTGGGAGTAGTAGTGAGCACCGATATGGGGACGCGAGTTCATAATAAGTCAAGTCTCAATAAACCATGTAGTCATCATGAGTAGAAAAGGATCATACTTTTTAGATGATTCCTTAGTGCTTTTTAACATAGACTAGTGGATCCAGTTAGTTAAGGAATTCTATATGATGGCAAAGTATAGGAAAGTTTTGGCAGTGTGGGCAAGACGTTGTATCATCACTTAGGCTCATAGTGGTGGTTGTCGGTTAGAGAAACTCCAATAGTATTATATTACTCTATTTTATGAGTAAACTAAATTGCTATTGTATTTCTTTATTTCATTGAGCTATCATCTACTGTTTTAAATTCTTTGTATAAACTGCACCGCTATTGTTGTGTTTACTTTTCATTTGAGTTAAGTTATTCATGAGTTGAGTAGAGCCAAGGTAAGTGTTCCTTTCAGATTGCTTTCAAGCTTATGTTATGTTTAGTTTTCCCCTCGCATACTCGTATATTCGATGTATTGATGTCATTTGGCCTGCATCATTTTATGATGCAGATATAGGTAACCAGGATTAGCATCCAGTGCCTCGTTGATCTAGTTAAGCATTTAGAGTAAGTTGGTGAGCCTCCTTGCTTTCTGGATGACTCCTTTTACATATTCTTTAGAATTTCAGTTGTAAGGATGATTGGGGGTCTTGTACCGACATCCCTCTTTGTTTTAGAGGCTTCATAGATGAGTAGTCAGAGTTCTTTAGTCTTGTATTTCAGATGTTTTGATATAAGACTTGAATTGCCATCTATGGCTAGTTTGAATGTTTAACCTTCAATGTTCTATGTTTATTTGAGACAATTGTTTTAAAATGCATTTGAATATTTGTATTAATGCTTAAAGTCTTCAGCTGAGTAAGTAAGCCAGGCCAAGGGTTTGCTTGGGGCCAAAATTGGTTCTCGAGTGCCAGCCACGTCCGGGGTGTAGGCTCGGGGTATGACAGCTTTACATTGCTCTTGTCCTTCTCTCGTGCCTTGACTTTTGTCTTATAACAATGGCTCAATTCCCGAGCAGTTTTGGATTCACAATTTTGATTATATGTCATTCTCGTATGATTTTATTAAAAATTTATAATTTTCCTAGGTATTTTAATACCTTTTTACAATGAAGAAGTGGGATCATCATGACTAATCCCGGTAGAATCTTTTTAATTTTCAACCTTCACTTTATTATTTATTCTCATTTTTGCATTTTAGTACACTTCTAAATAATACCAACCATCTATTATCATGCCATAACATTGTCATTTTCTCTTCTCACAACAGACTCAAATCATGATCCTTTTTGGATTGGTAAGGTTGGATTATATGTGATTCTCACACGATTTTTTAAAGTGTGTTATTATCTACCTAGGCCTTTTAATACCTTCTCACGAGGAAGACACAGGATCATCATGAGCAATCCCGGTATATTTTTTTTTAGTTTTTAATCTTCATATGAAGATTTATTCTTATTTTTGTCATTTTAATACATATCTAAATACTACTAACCGTATATTATTATGTCGTAACATACATCATGTGACGTTAATTCATCATTGATGAAACTTTAGTCATGCAATTGGACATATAATTCAAATTTACTGGATTTTACATTTCTCTTTTCCTTCTCTCATGCTTAGACTCTTCTAACACTATTCTCAAATCATGAGATGGATTGGCAATTTAGGGTTATTTTTTATTCTCGCGTGATTTTTTTGGGTGTACTAAAATTTGCTTCGGGGTTTTAATGCCCTCGCTTGTTGAAGACACATGATCATCTTGAGGAAGCTCGATAGGTTCTTTTTAATATTTAACCCTAACGTGCCGCGTATTCTTATTTTATAATTTTAGTACACATAAAAATATTATTGAATGTCAATTATCATGTTGTAACATACATCATTTCACAATAAATTTTCATTGATGACACTTTAGTCATGCAATGGGAAATGTAATTAAAATTAAAAATCTAATGGGTTTTACATTGCTCTTGTCCATCTCTCATGCCTAGAGTTTTGTCTTATCATAGTAGACTCAAATGATGAGCGGAGTTGGTAATGTTGGATAATATGCGATTCTTGCACAATTTTATTAAGTGTATTATAATTTTCTTAGGCCTTTCAATACCGTCACACGATGAAAACATGGATTTATTATGAGTAAGCTCGATAATTTCTTTTCAATTTTGAACCTTCAAGTGATGCTTTATTGCTATTTTGTCTTTTTCATACACAATTAAATTATTATGACCGTTTATTATCATGCCATAACATGCATCATCTGACTTGAATTCCTCATAGATGACAGTTACGCAATTGGACATGTAATTGAAACTTAAATCTAGTGGACTTTACATTGCTCTTGTCCTCTTCTTCTGCCTAAACTTTTGTCTTCTAACAATAGAGTCAAATGATGAGTTGGATTTGTAATATTTGATTATATGTGAGTGTCGCATGATTTCTTAGGTGTATTATTGTAACGGCCCAACCCTCTAGTGATATTGCTTATTTTGGTCTGTAACAAATGGGATCATAGACGTTTTAGTGTCAGCGTTATCAATGAGGGCCATAGTTCAACATAGTTTAGGCAAATTTCGATAAGGTAGGGCAAACCTGAGTTTTGAGTCTAGGAAAATCACATGCGGTGTGACAAACCTCAGTGAGGATGTTGAGTCCATCGAATGGGTGTATGTACACCTCAACTTTAGATTATAAGTTTCATATCGGTAAAATAAAAGTAGAGATGTTGGGTATATAAGTAACTAGGCCATACAAACAACTGACGCATTTTAATGCCGCATCTAGTCCTAGAGTAGAAAATATCACTAGCGAGTTGGGCTGTTACAAATGGTATGAAAGCCACTCATTGTGTCAACCTTGTCAATGTCGGCCAGATTTCAACTTAATTTAGGCATATCCTAGTAAGGCGGGGTGAACCTCAGTGGTGAGTCTATGATAATACCATATGGTGGGGCAAACATCAACGAGAAAGTTGAGTCCATAGAGGGGGTGTATCTGATGGCCAAACTTAAGACAAGAAGTCTCACATAGAAAAAAATATGAGAGATGTCATGTATATAAGTAAGCAGGTCTTACCACATGTCACTAGTAGGCTAAGTTTAACATACATCATGTGACATATATTGCTCATTGATTACACTTTAGTCACACAATTAAAAATGTAACAAAAATTTAAAATCTAATAGGTTTTACATTGCTCTTGTCCTTCTCTCGTGCCTAAACTTTTGTCTTCCCAGAATACGCACAAATCATGAGCTGGATTAGTATCGTCTGATCATATGTGATTCTTGCATGATTTGTTTAGGTGTGTTTTCATTTTACCAAGATTTTTAATATCTTTGATTAGTAAAGACACATTATCATCATGAGCAAGCCCAGTAGTTTATTTTTAATTTCCAACCTTCACGTGATGCTTTATTCTTATTTTGTCAATTTTAGTACACATGTAAACAATAGTAGTCATCTATTATCACGCTGTAACATACATCATGTGACATTAATTATTCATTGATGATAATTTAGTCACCAACTGGACATGTAATTAAAACTTAATATCTGATTCTCTTGTGCCTAGACCTTTATCTTCGTGAAATAGGCTCAAATCATGAGGCTAATTGGTAATGTTGGATTATATGTGATTCTCGCATGATTATTTTTTTTGGTTTATTATATTTTGCCTAGAATATTTAATACTTTCGTACGATGACGATACAATATCATTATGAGCAAGCCTAGTATATTCTTTTTAATATTCAACCTTCAACTGATGCCTTATTCCTATTATATCTATTTAGTACACATCTAAATAATAATGATTGTCTATTATCATGTTGTAAAATACATCACCTAACATTAATTCCTCATTCATGAAACTTTACTCCCATAATTACACATGTAATTAAAAAAAAATTCTTCTCACAATAGGCTCAAATCCTTAGCTGGATTTGTAATGTTGGCTTATATGCGATTCTCGCACGATATTTTTTTTGTGTACTATTTTTAGTCAGCCCCATTCACAAGATCATCATGGACTCATTTGTCTAGTTTGTTTATATGCCCTTTTGGAGCTAAGTACATCTTCCCTCCTTTTCTAAGTGATAGTCTCTAGGCACACTCTTTGTCTGTGTACTATATGTCTATGAATATAAATTTCTAAAACTAGTCAAGTAATTAGGTGTTTTAGTCATAACATAAAAAAATAAATAAAATATTAAATTACTAAAATTTATGGACATTGATCTTATTTAAGTAGGTTAATAAATTGATAACCGCAACCGATTAAGCTTTATATTTAGTGTAAGATGTTTATCTAAATTTCTTGCACAAGTTAGATTAAAGCACATCATATTGTATTTTGTATTCAACATAGTAGAATAAACAAAAAAACAGGCCCATCAGTTCAAAGCAGTAGCATTTGATGTGATATGCCATACATCATTATTTACATTTAAGGCATTAAACAATATGCAACAACACAACAACTTATAGTTGTAACTTGTAATCACAGAAACTTGCAATGAGTAAAATCAAAGATGAAGAGAAAATATGTTTGTTGGAGGATTGGCAATACCATATTTGTTTCCATAGTGGTATTCCACGTCACTAATCATTTTACCTGCAACACTACAAGTGTCTTGACAATTTAACTTTTTTTGACACGGTCAATATATAAAAAATTATACTTACACGAAAAAGAACTATACTATTAATAATGTTCTCTTTTAAATATATTACCCCAGGAATGAGTTGGTAGAATTGATCTGCTTTATCATATATATATTTTTTATACGAAATACGTGCACATATCCCCCATTTGGACTAGAAGTGTGTGCATATACAATGAAACATTTTTTTATATAAGAGGGGAATCTCTTTCTTCTTGGGAAAACTGCAACTAAATGTACCACCCAGATCCTACACTCTGGACGTGGCCGGCACTCTTATGATATGTTCACAGATCATAAGAGCCTCCAGTATGTGTTCACCCAGAAAGAGTTGAATCTTCGTTACCGGAGATGGTTTTAACTACTCAAAGACTATGACATGAATGTGCTTTACCATCTCGTAAGGCCAATGTAGTGACTGATGCTCTCAACAGACTGTCTATGGGTAGTGTAGCACATGTTGAGGAAGAAAAGAAAGAGTTAGCAAACGATGTTCACTGGCTTTCTCGTTTAGGAGTTTGCCTTACAGAGACATTAGATGGTGGTGTGATAGTTCAGAATGGATCGGAATATTCATTGGTAGCGGAGGTTAAGGAAAAACAGGACAGTGATCCTATATTACTTCAGTTGAAAGGTGCAGTTCATCAGCAGAAAGTTGAGGTTTTCTCTCTAGGGGGAGATGGTGTGCTTCATTGCCAGGGTTGCTTATGTGTTCCTAATGTGGGTGAGTTGAGGCAGCAGATCCTTACAGAAGCCTATAATTCCAGATACTCTATTCATCTAGGTGCCACTAAAATTTACCGTGATCTATGAGAAGTTTTTTTGAGGAACGACATGAAGAGAGACATAGCAGACATTGTGGCTAAGTGTCCTAACTTCAACAGGTGAAGGTAGAACATCAGAAATCAGGAGGTATGACTCAGGAGATTAACATCATATATTATTATAAGTGGAAAGCTCCTAACCTCAAAGTTGGATTACCATTTTTCCCTTATCTTATCTCTAAAATAAATTAAATATTAATATCAATTTAATTAATTAAATATTAAGTAATAGTTATATTTAAATTCATGCATTAAATAAGATCTAATGCAATCATATATTCATGTACTAATTAAATGCGGGTAATGAAGAGTCTAATAACTTTCAATTACTACAAGATAAGTGGGGGTAATGAATAGTCTATAAAAGACACTCACACAACATTATTTATATTCTTTTCTTTCATTCAAGTTTGTTATCATCTTGCATTCTACATTATGTCTATCTACATCAGTTGTAAGATTTTCATTACCAATTTGTAATTATAAGAGTTCTTACTGATTTATTTATTAGTATTCTTTAAAATTTCATGAATATTCATCTTCTTTTTGTTGAGAAATATGTAAATTGTCATAGTTACAAGATGAATATTCTTCAATATGAAGCTATGAGTGAATTTTTATTTTTGATATCTCCATCTTTTTGAGTTTTTAAATATAACTTCGTAATTGATTACTATATTTTGTATTATTCCTTTCTTCTATCTTTAGGATATAAATGTAATAAAGTTACTCCCAATTTATATTTATAATTAATTGTTATTAGGGTAAGCATGTTAAATCCCATAGAATATTTTCAAAACTAGACCCATAAAAGAGTAAGTCTTAGATAAACATTAACAATTATGTATTCTTCATTGTTTGATAATCATTTATCTTTTCAAAACAACATATTTATAGTTTTTCCTTTTTATATGTAATCGCAAATGTGTAGAAAATTCATGTACTTAACTATTACAAAGAGGTAACAAAATTAGAGCAAAAATAAAAATAAAATAAAAAATAATGTAAAGTAAAAAGATGACTAAATGTTACATTGAATTTTATTGTATTAGAATTCATTTTTATTTTTTTATATGCAGAACGTTTAATATATAGTTCACAAATATAGTGTATCTGTATTTTTAACATATTATCTTTTTATAGCCAATTTCCTTTTTTAATATTAAAACGTACGTTTAGTAATTAAAATATATTAATTCTTTTGATATAAGAAAATGTTTTTTTTCATAAAGCATTGAAAATATAAAACCTCCAACATCTGACACAAAATTTTCATGTTATATTTTGTAAAGAGTTATATTCTTATGTAAAACTTTCATACAAAAGGACTTAGCTTTGAACTTAGCGATGAATTTATGTCCTCTCCATTATGATAATATAAATTAACTTTTCTAATTTCAATTAGGGGACAGACTTGTAACGCACGTTCCCAGGGTGTTGTTCCTACATGGAAGTGGGAACTGAGAAACATGGACTTGATTACGGGCTTACCTCGCACTCGCAGACAACATGACTCCATTTGGGTGATAGTGAACAGAGTTACTAAGTCCACTCACTTCTTGGCTGTCAAGACTACAGATTCAGCGGAGGACTACGCCAAACTCTACATCAATGAGATAGTCAGGTTGCATGGGGTTCCCTTGTATATTATCTCAGATAGAGGTCCTCAGTTTACCTCTTATTTCTCGAAATCATTTGAGAAAGGTCTTGGTACTCAGGTAAATCTTAGTACACCATTTCATCCACAAACAAATGGTCAGGAAGAGCATACCATTCAGACCTTAGAAGACTTGTTGAGAGCTTGCGTAATTGATTTTAAGGGTAACTGGGATGATCAATTACCTCTCATAGAATTCGCGTATAATAACAACTACCACTCCAATATTTAGATGGCCCCGTATGAGGCACTATGTGGGCGTAGATGCAGGTTCCCAATTGGTTGGTTTGAAGTAGGTGAAGTAGCCTTGATTGGGCCGAATTCGGTTCATGAGGCTATGGAAAAGGTTCAGCTCATTAGAGATAGACTAAAGATAGCTCAGAGTCGTCAGAAGTCCTACGCATATATGATGAGAAGGGACTTAGTGTTTGAAATTGATGATTGGTTTTTCCTGAAGGTATCAACTATGAAAGGGGTGTTGATATTTGGGAAGAAAGGGAACCTTAGTCCTAGATATGTAGGTTCTAACAGAATCCTGAAAAGGGTTGGTAATGTGGCTTATGAGTTAGAGTTGTCAGTAGAACTAGCAGCGGTTCATCCGGTCTTTCACATTTCCTTGTTGAAGAAGTCTGTGGGTGATGTGACATCAATAGCGCCATTAGAGAGTGTGGTTGTGAAGGATATTCTCACTTATGAGGAGGTGCTAATTCAAATTGTTGACCGTCAAGTTCGTAGGTTGAGAAATAAGGAAGTCCTTTCAATGAAGGTTTTGTGGAGGAGTCAGCCCGTAGAGGGAGGTACTTGGGAAGCAGAAGCAGCCATTATGCCCAAGTATCCTCACCTATTTCCTTCCGATTCCGTTTTAGCTTGAGGTAATAGTTCCTCTCCAATCTCTCAGTTTACTCTTGTGTAATTCAGTCTCAATATCTTCAGTTTGTTTAGACTTTATTCGAGGACGAATGTTCTCAAGGGGGAGATAATTAACACCTCAGATCTCAAAATGGAGAAAATCCTAGTTTTCTAAAAAACTGGTGCCAGTACCAATAGAACCACCCACGAACCGTAGGTAGAACCACAGACAGAAGGTGGGGTTCCGTTGTTAAGGTCCAAATTTTGATGGTCTCTGATACCACCCACGGTCCACCACTACGGTCCGTGGTTGGACCTACGGACTATAGGTGAGGGTCTACAACCAATTGGAGGAAAATAGTTGTTGGGTCAACTTCAAACGGTCATATCTTTTAGCACAAAATAAATTAGGTGGCTCATGACCTATCAAATTAAAGATAATTGAATCCTCTTTCCAACGCCACCCAGCTTGACTAGGGTTCCGTGTACCCTCATAGTCCCAAAACTACATGCCCGCATAGAATTATAAGTCCCCTCTGTTGGGCATCCGATTTAGTGATCACGCCAGTCATGCCTTTATACCCCTGTCAAGGTATATTGGGTCCTCTCGATGGGCGTATACATCGGACTCCACGATTAGCTCACACGGTTTATGTCGGTTAATAGTATCTCCCACAGTAAGAATATTAGTGCATTTGACCAAGTTTGAGTATATACGTGAGCATTCTGTTCAACATGTTATTTTCATGATTTGTAATTTGTCATTGCATTCAACTTAGCTTTTCAAATGTGTTTCAGTATTTACATGTTTTCTCAACTTATGTCATTGCTCAGTTATGCTTTCTTTAGCTTATATATACTTGTTCAGCTTAGTATCTATATCATGCATGCTCGGTACATTCCATGTACTGACGCATACTCTGTGCTTCATCCTTTCATGATGTAGGTTCAGGTAGTCAGCATCCAGATCATGCTTAGATCAATTTTCGGTCCGCATTCAGCAGCTTCAGTGGTGAATCCTCATATTCCGAGGACAATAGACATGCTTTCATTTTAGTCATTATTTTTAGTTTCAATTTTTGTTAGAGTCAGCTGGGGGCATGTCCCAGCAACACAACTCAGTTAGAGGCTTTTTCAGACATAATAGTAGATGCAGCTTGAGTTGTTAAGTGGTGTTTCAGTCATCTCTAGACTTTCATTATATTTTATATATTCAGACTGGTTGGGTTTTTTCCCCACTATAAGTTATCCATCGTTTTAGCTTCCGCATAGTACATGTCTTATTCAGTTATTTTTAGTATGCTTGATATATGCCAGACACATGGTTAGCTTGGGGTCACTCGTGATCCTAGGTCTCATTTTACGTCAAGGGGGTAGCCTCGGGGAGTGACATATAGCTTTCTATTCATAAATGTGGTGTGCTTCACAATCATGAACAAAACTCTACTCGATCCTAGGACGTTTATAAACCTTGTGCTTTGAATACTAAATTTGTTACGATCCAAAGTATTCAATAGGTGTAACATGGCATATATAATCCCCAAAAGGTCCTACACAAGCCAATTAGCATACATCATTCGAGATAATAGAAGTAAATATTTTAAAAATAGTAATCTTATATTATAAAAAAGTTTGACAAAGTGGAAGTCTAACCTAGTATGAAAACGTCATCTAAATGACAAAGGAGTGATTGGGACATAACTCATATACCACATACAACATCCAAAAAAATAAATATAAAAGAAATAAAAGTGTCACGGTCCTTGAAACATGAGAACTCGACCAATCTTCAATCCAGTAGAATGATAAACTAGCTATGAGTTCCGGAGGTAGGAGCATGGAACAGTTCATTAATAAAACAATTTAGTCACAAGTATGCATGTCACGCCCCGAGGCTACCCCTGGATGCGGACACAAGACCTAGGATCACAAGTCACCCCAAGCTAACCCTGCTGGCATAATCATGAGCATACTAAAGATAACTGAATAATAAAAGACTGTGCGAAAGCTATAATCATACATAAAATGAAAGGGATGGGGAATACCCATATACTACAACTGAGATTAATGAAAATTGATGAGTTTAATACATAAAAGATATTACCTCATTACTAAGCTGAATCTATCTATGTCTGAAAATAGCCTCTAACAGACTATAAATGCTGGGACAGGCCCCAACTAAGTCTAGAAGAACTGAAACTAAAAGACTAAAAATACTAAAAAGAAACTCATGACTATTGTCCTCGGAGAATAAGGAATCACCATTGATTCTGCTGAACTAGAGATTGGGAACCGATCTAAGCCTGATCTGGATGCTGAAAACCTGAACCTACATCACAAGAAGATGTAGCGAAGAGTATACGTTAGTACTTGAAAGGTACTGAGCATGCAGGATAAAATAAAGCTGAAATAACATATAAATAAACAAAGAAATAAAGCAATGATATAATATGAACAAGATATAGATGTTGAATACTGAGTTAGTTTAATGCAATGACCAAATTTATAACATCCTAAAACTGAATACTGACTGTACTGTAAATGAGGTCAATGCAATAGAATCTGACTGAACTGTGGGAGCTACGAATAACCGACAATAAAACCACATGAGTTAAATGTGGAGTCTGATGTATACGCCCCATCAAGAAGACCCAATATACCCAGCCAAAGGTACAAAGGTATGATTGGCGTGATCACTAACTGATATTGCCCACAGAGGGGACTTACACCTACGTGGCTCGTAGTTCTGGGACTATTCGAGTACGCTGAACCCTAGTCCAACTCGGTATTATGCTACTCCCAATAGATTAAGTGATTAACACATTATGACTGAATTTCTGTAATATGCTGGAAAGCTTAAAACTGATATGCAAACTGAGAATGCACATTAATAACTGATAATGACGAATTCAAAATTGAGGCATGTATATCTGAAATAACTGAAATATCTGACCTAGCATGTGTAATTCAAGAACTAAATAAATACATAGCTAGGGTTCTGAAATTCATGCAAGAAACCAAGTAGTTACATGATAATCTGATTTGGAACATGTAGATAGCTAATTCATGATAATTTGTTAAAGTTCTAGAAAGCCTAGGTCTAGTCATGATAAGGGAATCAACAATCTGACTGACATCTAGAGACCTAATGGGTGAAAGGAACCCACTGGTGAAATCCCACATACCTGGTGACGAATTCCACGGAAAAATCTTTCGATTTTGAGGTTGGAACTGATGGAATCTTGTTGCGTTCTTGAACTAGGGTTCTTGAGTTCTCTTCTCCTGTTACGCTCTAATTTTTGACTAAGTTTTAATGAATGATTTGACTTAGGTAAGTTCTAGTTATATTTCTAGGCTTAAACTGACTAAAACCTCATAATTTAGGGTCTAAATGAAGTAGCTTAGGGATCTAACGAAATAAGAAAAGACCAACAGACCCTTAACTTAACTGCTGTCGGAGTGACCAACGGACGGTAGGTCAACCTGCAGTCCGACAAGGCTTCACTAAAACAAGCATAACGTTTACTTGGAGGTCGGATTTTAGTAAACTCAGTGGCGTTGGAAAGAGGATTTAATTATCTATCATATCATAGGTCATGGGACACATAATTACTTTTATTATAAGAGTTATGACCATTTGGAGTTGACCCAATCAACAATTTTCCTCTAACTGGTTGTTGACCGTTACCTACAGTCAGACCTACGGACCGTGGATCTAACGACGATCCATTCTGGTCGGCTATCATTTGCGTCAAACGTTGGGTAAAGGGGGCCTCGATCCACGGAGACATACCACAGACCATGGTCTGACTTACGGACCGTGGGTCTGTCCGTGGGTCGAGACTTAGCTGATTTTCTGATCTGGGTTTGGGGAGGGGTTGCAGTGGTGAACCACGGACCACCAGCACGGGCTGTGGTCTGACCTACGGTCCGTGGATTGCACCTCCAATTTCTCAAAATCTGTATTTTTGGTCTGTTTCGAATACGGGGTGTTACATTATCTCCCCCTTGGGACCATTCGTCCTAGAATGAAGACTAAACTACCTGAGTATGGAGTGAAGAAGCTTCAATCCCTACCAGTAAGTACTAGAAACTGATTTCTGACTGAACTAAGTTTCGAGAACATGCAAAGACGGTGAAAATGGAAGGTTAACTGAAGAAACAAAATACTAAGACTGAATTAGCACATGAATGACTGAAAAACTGAAGAGGAACTATTACATCAAGCTGGAATGAAATAGGAAGGAAAGAGGAGAGGATACTTGGACTTCATGGCTGCTTCAGCTTCCCAAGTAGCTCCCTCTACGGATTGACTCCTCTACAAAACCTTGACTGAAGCAGCTTCTTTGTTTCTCAACCTTCTAACCTGACGATCAAGAATCTCAACTGGTACATCCTCATACAAGAGACTACCTTTAATGGCCACACTCTCTAATGGCACTATGGATGCTGGATCACCCACACACTTCTTCAAAAGTGAAATGTCAAAAGCTAGATGCACTGCTGCAAATTATGCTGGCAACTCTAACTCGTAAGACACTTTACCAATCCTCTTCAGAATCTTATAAGGACCTACATATCTAGGATTGAGCTTCCCTTTCTTTCCAAATCTCATCACCCCTTTCATAGGTGACACTTTCAGGAAAAACCGACTCATCAACTTGGAACTCTAATTCCCTTCTTCTGACATATGCATAAGACTTCTGGAGACTCTGGGCAGTCTGAAGTCTATATCTAATGAGTTGTACTTACTCCATAGCATCATGGACTGAATTTGGTCCTATTAAGACTGCTTCACCTACTTCAAACCAACCAACTGGAGATCTATATCTACTCCCATACAGTGCCTCATAAGGGGCCATCTGAATGTTGGAATGGTAGCTAATATTGTAGGCGAACTCTATAAGAGGAAGGTGATCATCCCAACTACCCTTGAAGTCGATCACACAAGCTCTTAACATGTCCTCTAAGGTCTGAATGATGATACGCTCTGCCTGACCATTTGTCTGTGGGTGAAATACTATGCTAAGATTAACTTGAGTACCAAGACCTTTCTGAAATGACTTCTAAAAATGAGAGGTAAACTGAGGACCTCTATCTGAGATGATATACAAAGGAACCACACGCAACCTCACAATCTTATTAATATAAAGCATGGCGTAGTCCTCCGCCGAATGTGTAGTCTTGACCGCCAAAAAGTGTGAAGACTTAGTAACTCTGTCAACTATCACCCAAATGGAGTCATGATGTCTGTGAGTACGAGGTTAACCTGTGATGAAGTCTGTGTTGATCACTTCCCACTTCCAAGTAGGAATGTCAATCTCTTGAGTCATACCTTCTGGTTTCTGATGTTCTGCCTTGACTTGCTGGCAATTGGGGTACTTAGCCACAAAATCTGCTATATCTTATTTCATACTATTCCACCAATTGACTTCCCGCAGATCACAGTACATCTTAATGGCGCCTGGATGGATCGAATATCTGGAGTTATGGGCCTCTGCAAGAATATGTTATCTCAACTCACCCACATAGGAACACATATTCGACCCTGGTAACTAAGCAAACCATCTCCCCATTGGGAGAAAACCTCAACTCTCTGTTGATGGATTGCACCTTTGAGTTCGAGAAATATCGGATCATTGTCTTGCTTTTTCTTAACTTCGACTACCTACGAAGATTCTTCCCCATTCTGAACCGTTACACCACCATCTGATATGCTCATAAGATGAACTCCTAGGCGAGTAAGTCTGTGAACATCCTTCGCTAGATCTTTTCTTTCTTCCTCAACATGTGCTACACTACCCATATATAGTCTACTAAGGGCATCTGCTACTACATTTGCCTTACCAGGATGGTAATGCAAACTCATGTCATAATTCTTGTGGAACTCAAGTCATCTTCTCTGGCGAAGATTCAACTCTCTCTGGGTGAATACATATTGAAGGCTCTTATGGTCTGTGAACACATCTGCGTGAACACCATATAAGTAATGTCTCCAAATCTTAAGTGCAAACACCACTACTGCAAGCTCGAGGTCATGAGTTGGATAGTTCTTCTCATGCACCTTAAGTTGTCTAGAAGCATAATTTATAACCTTATCTCGTTGCATCAACACATAACCTAGGCCAACTCTGGATGCATCGCAATATATAATATAGCCTTCTGAACCCTCTGGTAGAGTCAAAACAGGCGTTGTAGTCAACCTAGTTTTCAGTTCTGTGAAGCTTTTCTCATAATCATCTGATCACTGAAACTTGACCATCCTCTGAGTCAACCTAGTCAATGGTGAGATGATGGATGAAAATCCTTCCATGAACCTTCTGTAATATCCCACTAGAACTAAAAAACTTCTTATATCTGTAGCAGAGGTAGGTCTGGGCCACTGTTTCAGTGCTTCTATTTTATGAGAATCCACTCGGATCCCTTCGCTGGATACTATATGCCTAAGGAAAGCAATATATTGTAACCAAAGCTCCCATTTGCTAAACTTAGCGAATAACTGGCGATATTTGAGAGTTTGCAGGACAACCCTCAAATGACTCACATGTTCTTCCTCATTCCTAGAGTAAATGAGGATATTATCAATAAAGATGATAACGAACAAGTCCAAGTACTACTTGAACACTGTGTTCATCAGATCCATGAAAGTTGCAGGAACATTAGTTAGTCCAAATAACATTACTACGAATTCATAATGACCATACCGAGTTCTGAAGGTTGTCTTCGGAATGTCACTATCCCGGACTCTGAGCTGATGATAACCAGATCTGAGGTCTATCTTTAAGAAATGACTAGCACTATGAAGTTGGTCAAACAAGTCATCAATCCTGGGGATGGGATACTTATTCTTGATGGTGACCTTTTTCAACTGTCTATAGTCAATACACATTCTGAGTGAACCATCTTTCTTCTTCACAAACAACACTGGCGCATCCCATGGCGAAATAATAGGTCTAATGAAGCCCTTATCTAGAAGGTCTTTCATCTGCTCTTTCAATTCCTTAAGCTCAGCTTGAGTCATTCTGTAAGGAGGAATAGAAATAGGCTGGGTATCTGGAAGGAGATCAATTCCAAAGTGGAATTCCCTTTTGGGAGGAACTATGGGAAGATTTTCTTGATACACTTCTGGGAACTCATTAACCACTGGAACTGACTCAAGAGTTGGGGTTTCGGAGCTTGAATCCTTAACCCAAACTAGATGATAGAGATAACCCTTAGAAATCATCTTTTTGGCCTTAAGGTAAGGAATGAATCGACCCATAGGCGCTAAGCTACTACCCTTCCATTCTAAGATTTGTTTGTCTGGAAACTGAAAACGAACAATCCTAGTTCTACAATCGACTGAGGCATAACAGGAATATAACCAATCCGTGCCTAGAATGACATCGAAGTATACAATTTCTAACTATAAAAGATCTGCTGACAGGGAAATTTTTGTATACCCGTCTAGCTATAACTGGGTCACCGACTGGAGTAGAGACTGAGAAGGGTTCTGAGAGTGTTTCTGGACTGACACCTAAGATTACTGCTATATAGGGAGTCACAAAAGATAAAGTAGCCCCTGAATCTTTCCACTAAGTGTACCATATGTGAGCCACATCCTTAAGTTGGTAGGATGCCAACTCAACCCTACCATTATCAGTCACTTGCATCACTCCAAAGATTTTCTTAACCTCATCAACGAACTATTGTGGGTCCTCGCCAACTTATGACCCTAAGAACTCGGGCGGATTCATCCTAAAAAAATCTCAAACTCTAGTTGCCACTGATCCATCATTTCTATTAGTAGGAACTGGAACCTTCTGATTGTTCTTGTTGGTCATATCTAAGCCAAAAGCTGAATTTGTGTTCCTGAATTCTGCATTAGAAACTTCCTGATCTGGGACTAAAGGAACTATGTTAGCATTGCGTGCATTAGCACTCATTGCGTAAGCTCTAAGAGGAGGCATGATCTTAAGTGCATAATGATGGATTAGAAAGGAGATCATACCAACGCACGATAAGAATATCAAGAAAGTGAGGGTTTCCTAAAACACTTCATAGCCTCCTTCTCATTAGATGTGGTGCACTTCACACCCATGAAAAGGACTCTACTTAGTGCGGCTTTTCAGACATCCTATGACTCTTAAACCTAATGCTCTGATACCAAGTTTGTCACGCCCCAAGGCTACCCCCGGGACGCGGACACAGGACCTAGGATCACTAGTCACCCCAAGCTAACCCTGCTGGCATAATCATGAGCATACTAAAGATAACTGAATAATAAAAGACTATGCGAAAGCTATAATCATACATAAAATGAAAGGGATGGGGAATACCCATATACAATAGCTGAAATGAATAAAAATTGATGAGTTTAATACAAGAAAATTATTAACTCAATACTAAGTTGAATCTATCAATGTCTGAAAATAGCTTCTAACTGACTAGAAATGCTGGGACAGGCTGCAACTAAGTCTACTAAAATAGAAACTAAAGGACTAAAAATACTGAAAAGAAACTCATGACTATTATCCTAGGAAAATGACGACTCACCACTGATTCTGGTGAACTGGAGATCAGGAACTGATCTAAGCGTGATCTAGATGCGGAGAACCTGAGCCTACATCATGAGAAGATGTAGCGCAGAGTATGCGTCAGTACTTGAAAGATACTGAGCATGCAGGATAGAATAAAGCTGAAATAACATATAACTGAACAAAGCAATAAAGCAATGATATAATCTGAAGATGATATAGATGCTGAATATTGAGTTAGCTGAATGCAATGACCAAATTTATAACATCCTGAAATTGAATACTGACTGTACTGTAAATGAGGTCAATGCAATAGAATTTGACTGAACTATGGGAGCTACTAATAACCGACAATAATACCACACGAGCTAAATGTGGAGTCCGACGTATACGCCACATCGAGAGGGCCCAATATACCCGGCCAAAGGTATAGAAGCATGACTAGCATGATTACTAACTGATATTTCCCACAGAGGGGACTTACACCTACGTGGCTCGTAGTGCTAGGACTATTAGGGTACTATGAACCCTAGTCCAACTCGGTATTATGCTACTCCTAATAGATTAAGTGATTAACACATTATGACTGAATTTCTATAATATACTGGATAGCTCAAAACTGACATGCAAACTGAGAATGCACATTAATAACTAATAATTACTCATTCAAAACTTAGGCATGTCTATCTGAAATAACTGAAATATTTTACCTAGCATGTGTAATTCAAGAACTAAGCAAATACATAGCTAGGGTTCTGAAATTCATGCAAGAAACCAAGTAGTAACATGATAATCTGATTTGGAACATGTAGATAACTAATGCATGATAATCTGCTGAAGTTCTAGATACCCTAGGTCTAGTCATGATAAGGGAATCAAGATTCTGATTGAAATCTATGGACTTAATGGGAAAAACAAACCCACTAGTGAAATCCCACATACCTGGTGACAAATTCCATGGAGAAATCTTTCGATTACGGGGCTGGAACTGATGGAATCTTGTTGCGTTCTTGAACTAGGGTTCTTGACTTCTCTTCTCCTGTTACACTCTAATTTTTCTAAGTTTTGATAGATGATTTGACTTAGGTAAGTTCTAGTTATGCTTCCAGGCTTAAACTGACTAAATCCTCATAATTTAGGGTCTAAAGGACGTAGCTTAGGGATCCAATGAAATAGGAAAAGACCAACAGGCCCCTGACTTAACTACTGTCGGAGTGACCGACGGACGGGACCTACCGGCCGTAGGTCAACCTACGGTCCGTATATTGGGGTCGTAGGTCAAGTCTCCCCAACAGGGCTTCACTAAAACGAGCATAACTTTCTATTCAAAGGTCGGATTTTAGCAAACTCAATGGCGTCGAAAAGAGGATTCAATTATTTATCATATCGTAGGTGATGGGACACATAATTACTTTTTTGCTAAAAGTTATGGCCATTTTAAGTTGACCCAATCAACAATTTTCTTCTAACTGGCTACTGACCCTCACCTATGGTCAGACCTACGGACCGTGGATCGAACGACGGTCCGTGCTGGTTTGCCGTCAATTACGTCAAAGGCTGGGTAAAAGGGGTCTCGATCCATGGGCCGTGGTCTGACCTACGGACCGTAGGTCGATACTTAGTCGATTTTATGAGCTGGGTTTGGGGAGGGGTTGCAATGGTGAACCACGGACCACCAGCACGGGCCGTGGTCTAACCTATGGTCCGTGGATGGCAACCGTGTGTTGCACCTGCAACTTCTCAAAATCTGCATTTTTGGGTTAATGTAAATTAAACTCAAAATCATGCGTTAGAAGATAGGGATTAATCAATAAAATCATACTTTGAAGGGAACCCATAAAGATTGAATTGAAACCCTAACTTGATTAATTTGAAATTGAATTGAGAAATTGAAACCATGGGGATCTCACGGTGGAATGAACTCCATGAGTGAATACCCACATACCTTGCTACTCAAAGCCTAAGATGAGTGGTGAATTGATGCGCTTGAATGAACCCTAACTTCTTATTCTTCTTCCTTTGGTTGAGAGGGAATTTAGGAGAATGAATTTTGTTGTGTTTTGGGGAATTAGGAGAATGGGTTTAAAGTGTGGCATTTTAGGACCTAAAAATTTTCAATAGTCCATAGAACCCAACTATAGAAATGAACCTTGATCTCAAAATTTCACTAAGTTTGGGACCTACCTATGAGACTCATCTATGACTCGTAGATCATTTGACGAAACGTCCTGGTGAGCCTTAGAAAACTTCAGAAACTTGATTTTTCAAAAAAAAATTTCTCCCTTTCTACGAGACTGTTGTTTGACCCATAAAAAGTTCCATGAATCATAGACTGATCTCGTAAACTTGAAAAGTAGTTATAATTCATGCAACCTTTTCCCTTTTTAATCTGAGGTTTGACCAAGTCTAAATTGCGTTGTTTTAACATCAAATAGGGGAGGATATTATAGGAGTTCTCTGAGTTTCTATCTTATTCTACTCCCAAACATAGAGCAAACCTCAAGTAGAGCAAATTTTAGGGTTTCAAGCTCCTCTCCCGAAATTCTTGTTCTTCAAAAAATGTAAGGTTATAATAGTGAGGAATTCTTGGTATACATTTTTATGTCAGTAAGATCATTACTAAGGTTTTGCTTCTATGCCTACTATTTTGATTTTCTTTATTTTGCATTGCTCATTATTGATTCTACGATTGAAATCATAGTAATTTCTGGTGTGTCGCTAGAAGTTCAGGTATAGTTCATGGAGTACTTATGTGTTATCTCAGAAATATACTAAAAAAATATATTAATCTAAAACTCTTCAATTTTTAATTTATGATGGAAGATAAAACAAGACCAATGTAAAACCCATTAGATTTTAAATATTAAGCATATTTCAAATTGCATAACTAAAGTGTCATGAATGAGGAATTAATGTCACATGATGTATGTTAAAACATGATAATAGATGGTTAGTATTATTTAGAATTGTACTAAAATGACATAATAGGAAGACAACGTCAAGTGAAGGTTGAAAAATAAAAACAATCTATCGGAATTTCTCATGATCATCCCAAGTCTTCATCGTGAGAAGGTATTAAATGGCCTAGGCAAATTATATAATTCAACATTGCAATCCAAGAAGCCTCCTGATTTAGCCTATAGTAAGAGAAGACAAAAGTCCAGGCACGAGAGAAGGACAAGAGTAATGTAAAACCCATTAGATTTTATGTAACGACCCAAATTCATATGTCCTGATGGCACCTATGTTTCCAACCAATAGGTAAGCCAATCCACTAGTTTTACCAAATTAATTAAATAAATAATGTGAAAAAATAAAAACAAATAAACGACAAGTAGAATATCTCAAACGCTAAGTCTTTCATAAGTATGAACTGCGGAAAACTAAAACACCACCAAAGATTTTGGTGTCATAAGTAAGAGGGCTTCAAAAATATGGTGCACGTCTGAAACTAAATGACAAGCCTAAACATAAGAAATATCTTGTACGAATATGAAAACAACATAATAAATGATAAGATATAGGGAGGTGTGGGTTGTAGAACAGCCAAGCAGATAATCCAAGCTCGAACAAAGAAAGCTCCATGAGATCTGCTCGTATCTGGAATTAAATCTGCACCTGGAAAGGTGCAATAAGTGTAGTATGACCATGAAACCACGTTTACCCAGTATGTCTCATTGACCGACAAAGAAAAAGTAGTGATAGGAGTATATAAGAAAATCATCCTTTAATTTTACAAATCTACATTATACTTATCAATCCAATTTCATCAATTAGGGATAATCAAATATCACATAATGTTCAACCACCCAATAAGCACAAAATAAAATAAGAATAAAGGATGTAATGAGATGCAACACAATCTAATGATATGACTCAAACTCCACGGGTAAATTCAAATTATGAGTAGTAGTAAATAAGGTCTTAAGCTTTAAGAAGCACACCTCACATACATCAACCCACTAAAAACCCACTTACTTCAAGATCAATCTAGTCAATGCGGATGCAATAAATAAGAACATCATTGATAATAACTAGCAAGGCTTAAGAACTCCAAATTGAAGAGGGCCTTACACATTTCCAAACTGCGTCAATCCTCTTGGGATCTATCATAAAACCTTTCCTGAACACTACATGTTCAAAATATGCCACTGAACTAACCAAAAATCATAATTTAAGATCTTGCATACGGCTTGATCTTCTTAAGGTTTTAAAGAGAAATCCTTAAATAATGCTCGTGATCCTTCTTAATAAGAGAGTATATCAATATATAATATATAAAGATAATAACAAATGAATCCAAGTACAGCCAGAACACCCCATGCGTGAAATCCATAAAAGTTGTTGGGTTATTAGTCAGCTGAAAAAGATATTTTCTGAAACTCATAATGGTCATAACGTGTCCCGAAAGTTGTCTTAGGGATATCATCTCTCCTAACCTTTAGTTGATGATAACCAGATCTCAAGTCAATCTTGGAGAAAACTGAAGCACCGTGAAGCTGAAAAAATAAACCATCAATACGAGGTAACTCGTATATTTCTGATGGTAACCTTGTTCAACTGCCTATAGTCAATAATTATGCTCATAGATCCATCTTTATGATTCACAAATAACACTGGAGCACCCAAAGGAGATACACTCGGTCTAATGAATCCCTTGTTTAACAAATCATGCAACTGCTCTTTCAACTTTTTAAATCTGACCAAATCCATACGACATGGCAGAATAAAAATGAGTTGAGTGTCTAGCTCTAAATTGGTATAAAAAACAATATCACAATCAGGTTGAAGACGTGATCGGTCTAAATACCACCAAAAACTCACTCACCAACTGAATAAACTCAAGCATATAAGTGTTCGTACTAGTGTTTCGAACATGTTCCAAGTTGACCAACATCCTCTCTCTACCAATCGATGACCCTAATAAATTATATGAACCTTTTTGAATTGTGATTAAGAGACCCTCTTCACTATACTATAAGAATTTGAAGCATAGCATATGTAAATATCTTCGTATGGTAGTTCTAAATTACGTGATAAGAAGATAACCAATTCATCTCAAGAATAACATAAAAAAATCTATCATAAATACGTCTTCAAATCCACTTTAGTATTATATCCCGACATGGTAACTACACACGATCGATATACTCGATCTACCACTATGATATATCCAACATAAGTAAAAATATGTACATGAATATTAAGTGACTCACATACCCTATCCAACTTGAATGACGGACCCCCTTACCCTCACAGTACTCAAATCCCTGACGTTGATTCATTTCTACATCCTTGGAAACATCTATCACTTTCAAATATTGAACACTAGAAGCAACAACTTGAGAAGCTCTCATGCTAATAAAATAATAAACCTTTTGAGAAGTATTTTCACTGTCTGGACCTCGATAGAAATTTACATTGAAGCATTTCTAACCAAGACATAGAATTTAACATCATACTTAGTGTCTGACATATCCTCTTGTTGCAAACCCTCAACTTTATCCCTCTTACTCTCCCTCTCATTGTGTGGAAAAAACAACTTGAGTAAATTGAGTCCATGAGAGTGGAGATAGCTTAGTTGGCCTACTAGTAATGGAATATCTTCACCATTGCTTGATAGGTATAATATTATAAAACGATCTGTAGTTAACTCCATGGGACTCCACTAATAAAAGATCGTGAAACCCCTCATAGCAATTGATATAAATTCATACGCATTCTCACAAAAGATACTACTATAGGTCAGACTATTCATGATCATGACCCCTTCTATCACTTTCTTCACATCAATGGTCAGTATAGGCCTTTTATAAAAAAGTACTGCAACACAGTCTCTAACGTGACTTCACTCGTGCATCTACCTCATTCAATAAACCTAGTAATGGGTACGGGTACAAGCTTTGATCACCAATGCACGAGTCCTCATCATTTGTGAGAGAATAAGACAACAAGAATAGATTTTTAACAAAATCAAGTACACACGAGAAGGAATGAAAGGATAGAAGTTTCCTAAATGTCTTATAGCCTCTCGAAGATAAGTATGGACGTCATCATACCAATCCGCATGACTCTACTAGACATTACTCTTTTACTTGTGAGACCAATTTACCTAGGTCTCTTATACCAATTCATCACGACCCAAATTCACATGTCCTGATGGAACCTATGTTTCAAACTGAGAGGTAAGCCAGCCCACTAGTTTTACCAAATTAATTAAATAAATAAGGTGAAAATATAAAAATAAATAAACAACAAGTAGAATATCTCAAATGCTAAGGGTTTAATGAGTATGAAGTGCGGAAAACTAAAATACCACCCAAGATTTTAGTTTACTAAGTACAAGAGCTTCTAAAATACAGTGTAACTCTGAAACTATATGGCAAGCCTATATGTAAGAAATATCTTGTCTAAATACGTAACTAACAAAATAAATAACAAGATAGAGGGAGGTGTGGGCTGCGGAACAATCAAGCAACTCACCATAACTCTAAGATAATCCAAGCTCAAACTAAAAAAAGCTTCACGACATGCACTCGTATCCGAAATTAGATCTGCACCACAAAAAGGTGCAACAAGTGTAGTATGAGTACGAAACCACGTGCAATCAGTATGTATCATAGACCAAAAATGAGAAAGTAGTGAAAAGAGTATATAAGAAAATCATCCTTTAATTTTATAAGTCTACATTATACTTATTAGTCAAATTTCATCAATTAGGGATAATCAAATGTCACATAATGTCAACCACCCAGTAAGCACATAATCAAATAAGAATAAAGGATTTAATGATATCAAATAAAATGCAACACCATGAAATGAGATGCCTCGGATGCCAAGTAGTCTCTCAACCCTATATACATGATACTTCT
>JAJOOE010000458.1:0-44452 GCA_036250405.1 Solanum raphanifolium | reverse complement strand
CATTTTATTCTATTTGCCCCGCCCCCCCCCCCCCCCCTCCCTCCCCTCCCCTCCCCTCCCCTCCCCTCCCTTTTTTTCTTCATCTAATCCATTAATCTAAGATTTTTCTAATATAGTAAGTGCAAATAGAATTTTTTTTGAATTGAATCAAACTAATTTCAATTTTACCACCAAATTGAATACCGAAAAATCAAATCGAACCAATTGAATATCTCGAAAAGTTCATATGTTTGTTGTTTTCTGTAGGTGGAAGAATTCAGAAGTGCTACGTTGGGGTACCCATTGCATTCATTAGGTTGCATTAATCCCCCTAAAGTTCTTGCAGATATAGTTGAAGCCTTAATTGCCGCAATATATATCGACTGTAATTTCTCCATTGATATAACTTGGCAGGTGATTTTATTATTCACTATATATATATATATTAGCTTATTGTATCTTTGGGGGTGTCTATTGACGAAATACAATGTATATTTTGATTACAGGCGGTAAAAGATATGTTGCAGCCACTAATAACTCCAGAAACACTTGAAATTCAACCAGTTACGAAAATTATGCAGCTATGTCAAAGGAATAAATTGACGATAAACATTGCTGATAATTGGGACAAAACAAGGGAATTTGAATGTTTTGTCGATGGAAAATCTGTTGCAAAGGGAAAATCTAGTCAAAATAAAGACACTGCAAAGAATAGGGCGGCATACAATGCATATGAACAAGTTATCGAAAATTTGCGTATGAAAACTACAGTTAAAGATCACTAAGATCACTGATCTTTTGATGTCCATGAATTTTTCCTAAAAAATTTCTTATCGATAAATCAAATTTTGATTGCTCATCGTTAAAATAGTATTTCATATCTTATTAGTTGTTCTAATGAAATATTGTATCGATTAATGAAAAATGTCACAATTGGATAAAATATTGTTGCTTATGGAGTACATTATTGTAATTACTTTTACTTGGTCGTTAAGAGTAGCCATTGATTAGATTAACTTAGGATAATACATAATACTCAAATGTTAAATCTTATCAAACACAAACATACACTTCGATTCTTTTATGACGTTTTATTTTCATACTATACATCAATTTAAATGGCCCGTTTCAAATCTATATATATAGTAAAGTTGGGCATAAATAACGTGACATGACATTTTTTATGGTCTAAAAAAATATTCATCTTTTACTTCATTTTTTTAATTAATCAATTTGTTTAATAATTAAACATAATTCTATCATATGTATTACATCTAATTATATCTTATGATTTACAAAAAAAAATAATCTATTTATTTGTCTTCTTTACTTCAATAATATATCTGTTCAGTCTCTTCTATCTAATTCTTATTGCTTATCCAAATAACAGTCATCTTTTGAACGATTAGATATCATTTGTTTGTTTTCTTTAATAAGCATGTCTTCTTCTCCTTTTTTGATTGTTTCCTTCATTTTTGTAGATCATGTGCGTTTAATAGCCAAAAAAGAGATTATAGAAAAGGTGATGTGGCAATGTGACCACAACTTTGATGAAGGTCATAAATATATTCTTCAGAATATTTTCTTCATAAATATAATGCAAAATTGATGTGAAATAGTTTCGGCAAGTGATATAATGCAAAACCAATGAAAAATGGTTACATTGAGTGTTTTTTTCTTTTTAGGGAAAATTACATAACTAAGCTAAGCTAATATATAGTAGTTAATTATGGTTCATAATGACAATTTAATTTAATTATAAGTAACGGTTATAGCTAATGAAAATGTCTAGAAGGTGGGTCCCACATTTTTACATTTGTATCAAAATGTGTAAGTCTCCTCTCTCACTTTTTATACAAATTAAAACACACGCTCTCTCACACTAATTTATCCCCTAAAATCTCTCACATCCCCTTAAATTACTCAACCACATTAAAATTCAAAATTTAAAAATTTTATTCATCCTTCCGTCCATACTCAAATCCAAGTAACCTCCAACCGTTATCTTTTTGTGTAACCTCCGTTCATTTTTTTTGTTTGTTATTTTATATATTTTTTTATTTTCTCATTATTTCATTTTTTAGAAAAGGTAAAGCTTTTGAGTAGATGATTGCATAAAATAAAAAAAAGTAAACGAAACTTCTTCTAGTAATAATGACTCAAAACACATGGAGAAGATGATTATGGTGCAATGTACAACAAGAGTCTAAAGATTTTGAGATACTTCTATGTTTTTAATTTTATTTTAATTGTATATGTATAATTAAATTCATTAGTTTTTTTTATATGAGCATTTCATTTGTTTGCATTATGTCTTATTTGTATATATTACATAATTTTAAGCCATAAATGCATAAAACAAAGATTATACAATATATCTGTTTGTCACGCCTCGAGCCTACACCCTAGGTGAGACTAGCACTCGAGAACCATTGTTGGCCTTAAGCGAATTCTTGGCCTGACTTACTACTCAGTGGAGGACTTAAATAACAGGAAAATAGTCTCAAAAGATGAACTCATGAAATAACTTAGAATGTCTTAAAAGAAACATTCAACTAGCCAAGATGGCAACACCAGTTTCAACATAAGCCAATAACAAGATAATGATTAATGAACTAACTAACTGTCTATGAAGCCTCTAAAACTATGAGGGATGTTGGGACAAGACCCCTGATCATCCTAACAACTAAAAACTACTAAGCAATATAAATAGGGATCCACCGGAAAGCAAGGAGGCTCACCACAAGACTCTGAATGCTCGACTGGATGAATGAAGCGCTGTATGATGATCCTGGTTACCTGTATCTGCATAATAACAACGATGCAGGCCAAATGGCATTAGTACATTGAATGTACGAGCATGCGAGGGGAATTCTAAAACAAGACAAAAGCTTGAAGAGGGAACTGAAAGAACATACCTGGGCTCAACTCAACTTAACTCATTTTAATATAAAGCAATAATATAAATGCAATATAAAGAAAAACTTTTAAAACATGGATGAAAATTCTGTGTATTTAAAAATACAATACTAACTCTGTATGTATGCAAAAATACAATATAAACTCTGGATGTATATAAAAATACAATTAACTCTGCGTATATAAGAATACAAAGTACTTATGTGGGAGTTTCTCTAACCGACAACCATCACTGAAAAGCTATGTGATGATACATCATTTTTGCCTCACGCGGCCAGGGCCGTCCTATACCTTTCCAAGGGTATAGAACCTAACTCACTAAGTGGATCCACTAGTCTATGCTAAAAAGCACTAATTAAGAAATCATCTAAAAAGTATGACTCTTTTTCAACCAATGATGGCTACATGGTTTATGGGGGCTGGGAGTTGTCTGAACGCTCTCCCCATATCGGTGCTCAATACTACTCCCAAAATATACTAGTTCATATGTTTAAAAACATAACCTCTTTCTGTGGTTTGAGATAATTGCTCAAAACTTGGATCAAAGGCTCTCTTGGAAATCAAAGTTTCCTCTCTTGCTTAATTGTGAAAGCATTGGTTCTTTATTGAAAACTAGCTCATACACTGTATTGGAAATCGGTGTTTAATTTCTTGTTTAAATGTGAAAACATTTACTCTTTGGGAATACATAGTCTCGATATACTCTTTTGATGAAATGAACTTCAATCTTTAATCTTTACTCAACTCAAAACTCAAGTCTTAAAACAAAGTTAAAACATTTGTAAAAGACTTTTGGAAGACTTTATGAACTTCTCTTGACTTGACTCTTAACTTTCCTTGAATTGAATTATGGATTCAAGGCTCATGATCTCATGTTATGGATGGTTTCATGTTGTTTAGACGTACCTTAGAGTGTAGAAATCAACTAGAAAACATAGGTACGTTTCAAGGGAACTCAAACGGAAAGAGTGGTAAAGGGTAGAAGACCTGGCATCCCTGGCGCTCTGAGTGGCGCAGGGCGCCAAACCTAAAACTTCAGAACCTGGGTTGGGGCGCATTGGCTGGCGCAGCGCCCCAGATCCTAAACTATAGACCCCAAATTGGGGCGCTCTAGCTTGCGCGGCGCCCCGTACCCCTGCCCAGAAAATACCTAAATTTTCTTGCTCGTTTTTCAACTCTAAACCCTTTAGATTCAATTGGGTCTTTCCTCAAACACTTAGATTCGACTACACAACCAAAATATGCAAGAATCTACTCAAAACAACAGCAATTATCATGAATTTAACTCAAGAACTCCTTAACAACTTCAACAATCAAGAACCCAATAGAACTTCATAAAATCCATCAAGAACTCAATTTCTATACTTTCAAGAACATAATTTTTGCTGAATAAAATCATGATTGGCGCGTGGGTGAACGAACCCAACGCTATGTGATCTCACATACCTTGTAGGGATAATCCCTTGGCAAAATCCACAAGCAAAAACTCAAGAACGACGAACTTTGGCTCTTTCTCCTCTTGCGTTCTTTCTCTAAAAACCCTAGCGTGAAATCTTTGAGTGTGTAAACTAACCCAATTCAGTTTAGACCCCTAAGTAATTACCAAAAACGAAATAATTTATTTGGGTAGTGAAAAGACCATAATACCCTTCTAAAATCCGATTTTGAATTTCCTTATCTAGACAACCCAACTTCAAATAGGCATATCTCCCTCATACGAACTCGAAATTGAGCAAACTCGGCGGCGTTGGAAAGTTAATTCAAACATATTTCCTACGGTATCTTGTAGAACATCTAAATCATCCTGAGCTAGGAGTTATAGTTGTTTGAAGTTGACCCAAAACTCATACTTACCTTACCTCTGTCAAACTTCCCAAATTTGATTATTTCAAAAAACGGTTTCTTTCTAATTCTAAGTCTTTCTAGTAGCAGGGTGTTACATTATCTCCACCTTGGGAACATTCGTCCTCGAATGACATTACTATTAGTAGGCTAAGGCGTAACATCTAACACCTAGCTCAAACACCCAACAAGAAAAATGTAAATACAACATGCCAACTTAAAATAAAAGCCAAGAAAAGGATTAGTACCTTAATTTGGAACTTCTCCGGATTCGAAGAGATGTAGGTATCTCTTCTCCATATCCTCTTCAGCTTCCGAAGTAGCTTCCTCAACAAACTGATTTCTCCATAGAATTTTGAATGATGCTACTTCCTTTGTCCTCAACTTGCGAACTTGGCGGTCTAGGATCTGAACATAAATCTCTTCATAAGATAAGTTATCCTTGATACAAATATCTTCAGTAGGTATGATAAGTGAATGATTGCCTATGTACTTTTTCAACATGGAGGCTTGAAATACCAGATGAACCGCTGCTAACTCTTGGGGTAACTCTAACTCATAAGCTACATTGCCGATCCTTTTGGATATTCTGTAAGAACCAATATATCGGGGACTAAGTTTCCCCTTCTTACCAAAACTCATAACACCCTTCATGGGTGAAACTTTCAAGTAAACCCAATCATCTACTTCAAACTCTAAGTCCCTTCTCCTAACATCTGTATAGGATTTCTGATGACTCTGCGCTGTTTTCAACCTCTCTTGAATAACTTTCACCTTCTCCATAGCTTGATAAACTAAGTCTGGTCCTATCAACCCAGATTCACCAACTTCAAACCATCCAATAGGAGATCTGCATCTTTTCCTATAAAGAACTTCATAAAGAGCCATTTGGATGCTAGAATGGTAACTATTGTTGTAGGCAAACTCAATGAGAGGTAGGTGATTATCCCAATTTCCTTTGAAATGAATCACACAAGCCCTCAACATATCTTCTAAAGTCTGAATAATGCGCTCTGCTTGACCATCTATCTGAGGATGTAAAGCAGTACTCAAGTTCACCTTTGAACCCAAGCCTTTCTGGAATGACTTCCAAAACTGTGTAGTAAATTGTGCTCCTCTATCTGAAATAATCTATACTAGAACCCCATGAAGTCTGACTACCTCTTGAATATAGAACTTAGCATAATCTTCTGCTGAATGGGTAGTCTTTACCGATAAAAAGTTGGCTGATTTAGTCATTCGATCAATAATCACCCAAATAGAATCATGCTGCATGCGAGACCTTGGTAAACCTATGATGAAATCCATATTGATCATCTCCCACTTCCATTTCGGAAGTTCTATATTCTGGGCCATACCACCGGGCGTTTGGTTTTCTACTTTAACTTATTGACAAGTCGGGCATTTAGCAATGAACTCAACAATACTTTTCTTCATACTATTCCACAAATAAACTTCTCTCAAGTCACAATACATCTTTTTGGAACTCGGATGGATAGAATATCTGGAGCTATGTGCTTCATCCATGATCCTCTCTTGGATTTCATCCACCCTTGGCACACACAACCTACCTTGATAGCTCAATACATCATCTCCCCCTTGTTCAGAAGTCATTACTTTTTGCTTATGAACATTTGCCTTCAATTCAAGCAAAATAGGATCTTGGTCATGTTTCTCTTTCACGTCTGACACTAATGATAATTCAACCCCATTCATCACCACTACTCCTCCTTCTGTGGATTCCATTAGTTGAACTCCTAATCGTGCAAGTCTATGTACATCTTTTGCTAACTCTTTCTTATCTTCATCAAAATGGGCAGTACTTGACGAGTCCTACATTTGGACTAATTTAAGGCTTTATTTGTATAGATTTAGTGTCCTCAAATGCTTATTTTGTGCAAATAACTGATGTAAAATCCTTGATTTATAGGTATTTAGACTGAGGAACAAAAAAAGGACACTAATTTGCAAAAAGAAACAAATCGAGCTGAAAGAAGGAAGAAAAGAGAGCTCGGTGATTGATGCTTATCGTGATCAACAACAATATCCTACGGTATGAGTGTCTACGATTGTCGATAATATAGTAATCCAACCAAGGGTTGGGATCATGTCCCAAGGGAGCGGTTTTGAGAATCAGTAGCCAATGCGAATTTCGTTTGAATTAGTCGTAGCTAAAAACATTTGCGATAAAATACATTGTAAATTAAAGGGGGTGACACAGAAGTGTCAAATATCAAAAGGGGTTTTGTAACAAGTGATAAAACAACAAAATAAACAAGAAAATCAAGTATGGGGAAGGTTCTTGGGATGTGACCGCAATACAAGTTGAGATAAATCGTAGGGTACATGCTTTCAATAGGAAATTTTCAAGACAATAGTTACTAGGCTAAGCTTTAAATGGAAATAAGTTCCCTCTTGGGCAACTTACCCCGTTTCAAATGCGTTCCTCTCGGACACCCATTTGCCGCATGAAGACTAGCCTATGCCTTACCCCACTCACTCTCTCGAGCTGAGTGTTAGGATATGGGACTAGGGCTCACCTTCTCTGGCTGAACCTTATGTCGACTCACTTCTTAGGCCATCAATCTAGTGGTTTTGGTTTCGCGACCTCTCTCTTGGGCAAGCTGAAAACACATGGGTGGCTTTATATATGCGACTACAAACCCTTTAGATTAAACCACAACCACTAGGTGAAATAACCATTAAAATATATCTAACCTATCAGCAAGCAAGATCCAACAAGAATATCAACCCATATTTGCTAAATCACACCCCAAGAATGGGTTTTTTTTAGCCACACATCAAGAAATAAGAAATTATACCTAACATGATAAAGAAATCAATTGGGTATAAGAAATTAAACCTTGAATTAAGGTACGGAAGAGGAATAAAGAAGACCCACTTCCAACTTGGGGAAGATGAACTCCTTTCTTCAAGTCTCCACAAAATCCTCTCCAAACTTAAGAGAAAAATACAGAAAAATACTATAGACTAATAATAATTTTTACTCTAAAATGTTCCACACTAAGACTACAACTCTAACTAGTATTTTGAATGCAAAGGTCCCGTAAGGGCATGTGAAAGTGGTTTTCTCTTGATCTTCTGGTGCGATAGATATCTGGTTGTATCGGAGTATCTATCCAAAAAACAATACCACCCACTCTCTGATAACCTGTCAAACATCTGGTCCATGAAGGGCATTGGAAAATGGTCCTTTTCAGTCCATGAATTTAGCTTTCGATAATCCATGCACACCCTCTATCCCGTTACAGGTCTAGTCGGCACGCTCTCCTTTAGTATTTGGGACCACTGTTATGCCACCCTTTTTTGGTGTGCATTGCACTGGGCTGACCCATTTGCTGTCTGAAATCAGATAGATTACTCCTGCATCAAGCCATTTGATGATTTCCTTTTTATTACCTCTTGCATCGGAGGGTTCAACCTTCGTTGATGCTCCACACTGGGTTTGCATTCACTGTCCAGTAGAATCTTATGGGTGCAGATACCGGGCGGGATGCCCACTATATCAGCTATGGTCCATCCGATCGCTTTTATGTGCTTCTGTAGTACTTCAAGAAGCACTTTTACCTGCCCTTCACTCAGATTTTCTGCAATAATCATTGGCAGAGTGTTGTTAGTCCCCAAGAAACCATACTTGAGATGAGATGGGAGTACTTTCAGTTCTAGAGTTAGCGGCTCTTCAATTGATGGCTTTGCAGGTGGGCTGTCTTAGTTTTTTAGGTCGATATCCAACTTAATTGGATTTCGTGCATATGCTCCTAACCCTGTTAGGGCTGCGATCATTTCATCATATTCCTGAATTTTTGATTCGTCATGATTTGCAAGTATTGACTCAAGAGGCTCATTCTTGCGCAGTAAATGGCTCACCCTTGCACTGCATCATCTATAGCATCTTCAGTAGACACTACATGGATATCACTTGGTTGTTTCATGGATTTGCAGATGTTGAAAGTTACCTCATCGTCATTCACACGGAATTTCAACTTGCTGCTTTCAACATCCACTAATGCTCTACCGGTTGCTAAGAATGGCCTTTCCAAAATAATGGGAACCTCAACATCAATGTCACAGTCTAAAATCACAAAGTCAGTTGGAAATATGAACTGATCTACTTTGAGAAAGATATCATAGAGGATTCCAATAGGATGCTTGATCGATCGATCTGCCATGAGAAGTCTCATTGTAGTTGTCTTTGGTTCTCCCAATCCAAGTTGCTTGTATATGACGAATGGCATCAGGTTGATGCTTGCTCCTAGGTCACATAAAGCCTTGGAAAATCGGAGCATTCCAATATTACACGGGATGGTGAAAGCACCAGGGTCTTCTCTTTTAGTGATTAACTCATTTGTCATGATCGCACTGCAACTATGAGGTACTTCAATCGTTTCATAATCCAAGATCCTCTTCTTTGTGACTAGCTCTTTCATGAATTTAACATACCCTGACATCTCCAGCAATGCTTCCACCAAAGGAAGGTTGATGAACATCTTCTTGAACACAGATAAGAATTTTTTAAACTTCTCATCTTCATTTTTCTTTCTCAAATGCTGGGGAAAAGGTGGAGGTATTTTGGGTAAGGGTTGTATTATTTTTGGAGTTTCATTGTGCTGATTCATTCCTTTTTGTTCTTTGTTGCCGAGGTTGTGATGATCGGTAATTTCTGCTTCTTCCCTACCTTGATTTTTCTCACGTTCTTCTCCTTCATTTCCTATCGCTACCTTCCCGCTATGGGTAATTACAACCAACTCTCCTTCCTCATTTTCTTTTGGCATCTTAGTTGTTAGTTGGGCTGATAGGAGATTCAATTGACCTTCCAACATCTTGATGGCATTAGCATGAGAGTTCACCTTACTATTTAGCGAAGAAAAATCATCTCTCATTCCTTTTAACAAATCATCAGATCCTTCAACTTTCACAAGAATTCATGTCAGTAGATTATTCACCCTAAGGCTGATGTCACTCCCTCTTGATGTCGGGTTGTCACTTAATTGAGTTTGGTATTCTTCATGATCGTTATGCTCAATCGACTCTTGGAAATATCGCCTAGTTCCTTCACCTCTAGGGTGGTTCCAACCTTGATTTCCAACCCGCGGTTGATAGTGCGGGTGGAAACCCTCCTCATTCATTCCGTGGTTCCAACCTTGATTCCCTCCCGATTTCAAGTTATCAAAAAAAGAACCCCCCTCTGTGCGAAACACTTCACAGTTGCCTTTCATGTGCTCTGAGACAATATCTTTTTGATGGTTTCATCCCTCTATTTTTCTTTATCGAGTTGCTTTTGTGTTAGCCTCAAACACATAGGGGAAACTTGATCTTCTTTGGTGTACCAAACTTGATTTACTCTTGCCATACCATCTAGGAGAAATGAGGCCACCTCAAAGGGCTGTAGCATTATGCCGCCTTGAACCAATTGATCAGCTATCCCTTTGTTGACTGAATCAAGACTTTGGTAAAAATATTAGAGTAACAACTCACTTGGCAGCCCATGTGTTGGGCATTTTCGCAGAGACCTTTTATATCTAATCCACGAGTCATGAATTGGTTCACTCGCTTTTTGTTTAAAATTCTGAATGTCATCCCTCAACTTCATCATTTTTGACGGGGGAAAGAATCTATTGTGGAAAGTTGTGACTAATTCTTTCCATGATGTGATAAAACTTTTGGGAAGCTCAGACAACCACGTAGTAGCTGCTCCTGTTAGTGACAATGGGAATAAGTGAAGCCTGATGGCTTCTTGCGACCAATTTTTGAATGACAACGGAGCACATACGTCGAAGTAGCTTTGGATATGTTCAAGTAAGTCTTCATGATCCAATCCTCCGTATAGGCCCCTTGAATGTATGAGATGGATTGTTGTGCTAGTGCCTTTAAAATTTTCGTTTTCGGCACCCTGTGGCTAGCGAATTGCACCTATCTCATCCAATGGAGCGGGATCATAAACACTATTAACATCGTCAATGTAATCTTGGTGCAAGTCAATATTCACTAGGTTGTTTGCATGGCAACCGTTCCTCACGTTCTCACTCATAATTTCTGTTTTCAACACAAACAAGCAAAGCAAAACTAAAAATTAATTTAGTAAACTACGAATGAGAATTTTTTTTGTATTAAGCTAAAAGTTCTCAACTAACACCACTCCCTGACAGCGGCGCCATTTTGATGCTTATTGTGACCAATGACACTATCCTACGGTATGAGTGTCTATGATTGTCGATAATATAGTAACCCAACCAAGGGTTGGGGTCGCGTCCCAAGGGAGTGGTTTTGAGAATCAGTAGTCAATGAGAATTTCATTTAAATTAGTCATAGCTAAAAACATTTGTGATAAAATACATTGTAAATTAAAGGGGGTGACACAGAAGTGTCAAATTTCAAAAGGGGTTTTGTAACAAGTGATAAAACAACAAAATAAACAAGAAAATCAAGTATGGGGAAGGTTCTTGGGATGTGACCGCAATACAAGTTGAGATAAATCGTTGGGTACATGCTTTCAATAGGAAATTTGCAAGACAATAGTGACTAGGCTAAGTTTTAAATGGAAATAAGTTCCCTCTCGGGCAACTTACCCCATTTCAAATGCGTTCCTCTCGGACACCCATTTGTCGCATGAAGACCAGCCTACGCCGTACCCCACTCACTCTCTCGAGCTGAGTGTTAGGATATGGGACTAGGGCTCACCCTCTCAGGCTAAACCTCATGCCGACCCACTCCTTAGGCCTTCAGTCTAGTGGTTTTGGTTTCGCGACCTCTCTCGAGCAAGCCGAAAACGCATGGGTAGCTTTGTATTTGCAACTAAAAACCCTTTAGATTAAACCACAACCACTAGGTGAAATCATAATTAAAATACATCTAACCTATCAGCAAACAAGACCCAACAAGAATATCAACCCATATTTGCTAAATCACACCCCAAGAATGGGGGGATTTTTAGCCACACATCAAGAAATAAGAAATTATACTTAACATGATTAAGAAATCAACTTGGTATAAGAAATTAAACCTTGAATTAAGGTACGGAAGAAGAATAAAGAAGACCCACTTCCAACTTGGGGAAAATGAATTCCTTTCTTCAAGTCTCCACAAAATCCTCTCCAAATTTGAGAGAAAAATACTGAAAAATACTATAGAATAATAATAATTTTTACTCTAAAATGTTCTACACTAAGACTACAACTCTAACTAGTATTTATAGTTTTCACAGATTGTGCTGCGGAGGATTGTTCGGCGACATTAGTCGAGATCGCCGATGAACTCGACGATCCGCCCTTTAATCAACTCATCGCCTTTAGTGTCTTGCCTTCAGCATCCTCATATTCTAGATCACTGGTCGGTACAGTACTGCTTCACGAAACTAATCGACAACTCGCCGACTGCTCCTTTCTTCGCCTTTTGATCCACTTCCTTCAAGGCTTCGCGTACTGGAACAAAGGGCGGTGCATGTCAATTTGGTGACTCGCCAAGTTGGACTTGGCGATCCGCAGACTTTTATTTCTTGTTCTTTTCAGCCCTTTTTGCGCCTAAGTGTCCATGCTTCCGGTAAAACTTCAAATACCTGAAACTTAAGCATTTTAATCAGGTATTGAGATAAAACAAGCATTCGAGGACACTATTTCTATTAAAATAAAGCCCTAAATGAGTCCAATTTATGGACTCATCAGTGATCGCCAAGTCCATTTGGCGAGTCGCCGAGTGGCCATTTGACCGCCTAAAGTTCCAGTGTGCCAAGCCCTGAAGGAGAAGATCAAGTTGGCAAGAGAAAAGAGCAGTCAGCGGATCACTGAGTGGTTCCGCGATGCAGTGTTGGATCACCCAATGTTACAGAACTTGAGGAAGCTGAAGGCCAAGGCAAAAAGGCGAGGACATTGACCAAAGGGCGGATCGCCGAGTTGATCTGCGTGCCCGACTTACTGCGCCAAATGGTCTTTCGCAACATATTTTTGGCGACTATAAATACGTTTTCAAACATTAAGTTTATCATCAAATTTTTATTCTAAACATTTATTAGAGTAATTTTCAATTTGAACTCTGAGTATTGAGACAAGTTTTCCTTAGCTTTGAAAAATTGAAGTTTTTCACTTTTGAGAAATTGGAAGTGGGTCTTTGAAATTATTCAGTTTGGACCTCAGTAAAGACGAAATTAATTTTACCCAGTTGATGAAATCTCAATTTGGTAACGATTTTTATCTTTTTATGATGTCTAGCTAAAATCCCAATCTTGGGGTGTGATTATGGGCTGATTTAGTTTATGGGTATTGGTAATTGTTAGTCTAAATGTTGTTTAGTAGTGATTTGAATTAGTAATTGTGGTTTAATTTAAAGAAGTGTAGTTGCAAATGCAATTCTACCTTTGTGTTTTTAGCTTGCTCGAGAGAGAGGTTTTAAAACTAAGATTAATGATTGATAGTCTGTGGGTATTGGGTTGTCATGGGTTCAGCTCGAGAAAGTGAATTCTAAACCCTCTTCCACACATTCAACTCGAGAGAGTGAATGGACTAAGGCGTATGCCGATCTTATTTTGCATTATTGTCGATGTTCGAGAGAAATCGACTTGATTCGGGGTAATTTGTTCGAGAGAAAGTTTACCTCCTCTATAGTGTAGCTTAATCACTTATATTCAGCTATTTCCTAACAATTGCAATTATCCATTTGTCTACATTAGCCTAAAATCGAATCACATCCCAAGAACTCGTCTCATTATTGTCATTTTCGTATTGTTTGATGTTGTGTAGTTGATAATTGAAACCAAAGCCCCATGTTATTTGACATTCGTGTCACCCCTAATTTGAATTATGTTTTTATTCGATAATGTCTATTCTTATGACTGATTTGAGCATATTCGTACTTTCCTATTGAAGCTTAAACACGTACTTCTCCTTGAGGGATTCGACCCCAACTTATTTAGTTGGGTTATATACTGATTACGATTGTTGACACGTAGAATTAGATGAAGTGTCTTTGATAGCGTTATTCAATGAAAATGGCGCCGCTGCCGGGGAGTGGTGTTGTTTAATTAGATTCTTTGGTTAAGTTGAATTTTGTTCTTGTTAGTTATAGTTGAATCTACTTATTTTTTTGTTTTGGTTTGTTTGTTGCTATTTTGAACAGAGAGTACGAGTGTGAACGGAAGCAATGATAGCCAAGTGGGCCACCAAGATGACATCGACAACCTCAACGATGCCAATGAGCCGAATGCTAACGACCCTCATCTTATGGGTGGAATTGGTGCCATTCGCTTGGCTTCGGCTGAAGGGAACATTGTGTTCTTTATTACAAGTACTATGTTGCAGCTCTTGCAATTGAAAAGGTTGTTTGGTGGGCTGGCTCATGAGGATCCCTAAGAGAATATCAGAAACTTTGTTGATGTTTGCGGACCGTTCTCTTTCAAGAACATATCCCAAGAGTCGATTCGGTTGAGGTTGTTCCCGTTTTCTTTAATGGGAGAAGCATGTAAGTGGCTGGCTGAGTTACCACGAGACTCAATCACTTCGTGGGAAGAGCTTGTCACCGCATTTCAATTGCGATTTTGATACGCTCAAATTATACCTCCCTAAAGAAGCGTAAACGATCATTATCAAGTAAAGAACCCAACTTGTAGGTTGGGGTCGATCCCACGAGGAATATGGTTTAGACTTAAATTTAACCCACAATTATATTCGTTTAGTCAATGTATTTCCGAAAACAAGTAATTAAAAGGGGGGGGGGGGATTTGTGAAACAAATTCTGACAATTAAGTGAGTAATCAGTGAGCAAAATTCAAACTTTAAGTGTTATCAAGATGAGAGAGAAACTAGGGTGTACGTGTTCCCCATAAGCTCATAACGTGGTAATCCTAGTAATAATAACCCTTTCCTAGTGTATTACATGCAAAATGATAAGTTAGGTATCTCTAATTCCTTGGTCCGGTAACTATAGAATTTCACCCTGCACTTTGGTCCGGCTACATGTGTATAATTTACTAACCCTTACCTTTACCTCATATTAGACATCACATCGATGTATGACTTAGTTTTCACCCTCGCACCAATCGATATTAGAGTATTAGATAGTATCACACTAAATCTATGTTGATAATTCTTTTCTTATTAACTACCTCCTTGGTCCCGCAAGTAGCAACAAGGCGAGTTCTAACGTTGGCCATCGTTAAAAAGACTTCTAAACAAAAGAATTATCAATGCATGCAATAACACTATTCAAGAATTACTTAGTTACTATTCATACGTTGTTAATCGCTCATAGTTCCATAACCCTAGTTGTGGATTTAGTTATCCAAAATTGCAAGAACACAATTCATATTTTTAGATGAAGAAATCATGAACTTACGTAATGAGAAGAAGAAACCCAGAATCTCAACTTGAATTTCAAAGTAAAAATCTTCAAAACCAACTTAGGAAATCAAGAATTGCTAAAGTTGAAAGTTAATCTCCAAAGCCAAAAACTAGAACTAAAATAATAAAGTCTAACCCCAAAATACGAGGTTTACATGCCCTATATATAGAAAAAAATAAGTCCTAACTAAAAAGGAAACGAAATAAGGAAATAATGTTTCAGGATGCATCTTCGATCTACGACACTGACCTATAGATCGTGGATTGACCTACACTTTGTAGGTCTCTTCCGTGACTCAGGACTTGGGTAAAATTTCAGCCTCCAAAACATCATTATCTCTGATGCAAACAACGGATCAACAGTACGAACCGTGGTTTGATCCATGGTCCGTAGATCCTCCTCCGTAGCTCCACACTTAGAATCTTCAAAATCAGGTACTGGAACCCCTTCTCTGAATCGTTTGACGGAGCAACAGTACGGTCCGTAGATCAATCTATTGTCCGTCGATTGCAACCGTGGTTCCACACTTGGTCCAGAATTCCCTGATCTCCTTTTAATACCTTGCTTGCCCATCTACGGAGCGTGAATGGAGCTACGGTTCATGGATCACCTCCGTAGATGCCCTTTTATGCACATTCTTCAGTTGTGTCTCTCAATTTCCACATCTGAACATATTTCCTGCAAACATGATAAAAAAAACATAAAAACCAATACAAAATAGTCTTAGACACACACAACTCTTAAGTGAAATGTATTAAAAATACTGTAAACTCACGGTATATCAACACCCTCAACTTAAATTCATTTTTTGTCCTTAAGTGACGCACTAAAACTCTAAACGACATTTGTATAGAAGCAAGCATTTCAAGCACAAGCAATCATATGGCTCTCTACTCCGACTCTCTTCTCTGGTGTAAATCTTTTCTCTCAGATTTGTGTGGATCAAAACACGACAAAGATCGATCACTCAATACACAACATACACTGTTTTACTATCACCAAGGTACAAATTTTTCGACAATGTAACTAGTGCCCTTACTTCAAACGAAGTCCCTTTTTTTTCACACAATGAAAATCATTTGTGTACAAGGATTCATTCAACACTCACGCTCCGAAGTAATTTCTAGTACAGTCAGTGCTCAATACCATAGACTTTCCCTTATTTTCACTGCTTAAACTCTCCAAACTAGGTTCTAGGATCACTATAGGACTTTCTTGGCTTGTAATGTAGGCTCAGGGTCAGGTGTGGCACATTAGGTACTTTTTAGTGACTTTCTGCCCTCCTTGACATTACATTAGGCTATCTACCTCTTTTTGCCGTATTTTTGACATCTTACCATTTTTTCTTCTTTCCCTTGATTCTTTTCAACCATGGATGTGGCTTTCGATTTTTGTAGCTCTTTATTTTTCCCTTTCTTTTTTTTCTTGCATTTTAATCTCTTCTTTAGCTTTCAACACTTTTGTTTGGTTTCTTTTGCACAAAGCCACATCCTCTTTTTTTTTTTTTTTCTCTTTTCAACACCAAACTCTTTACATGCCCATTTTTCTTTTGATTTCCTCTTTAATAACAACCCTCAACTTATGGATTTTCCATTGGTTGAGGTGCACAATACCCAATGTCGGATCAGGGACAAGATTTAGGTTACTTTTTACATTAGCCACCCTCAACTTAGGCTTTTGGCCTAAGTCGAGGTGCACGTGTCCAAGGAGGGACTGGGGCCAACACAATAGATTATGGGAAGGTGAGTTAGGGGTTTAGAAAGAATTGGTCTAATTTAGGCTCAAAGTATTTAGATCAAATGGAGCATTAATTTTCATTTGGTTGGATTCTTTTTAGGCAATTTGTGGACTTATCAGAACAAGGGCCTATGATCATTTCCTAGCCTCTAGAGTTGATTATCTTAGCAGGACTAACCGAGCAAGTTCTAGATTGGCACAAAGACTGTTTGAACCATCACTATTCTCACACACTCTTGGCACATAGTTTCATTATCATATTACCCAATTCAAGTTTTAGCTTAAGTCATGCCATCAAGTTGGTTCATTATCATGTCATACTCAGAGCCAACACATTTAACTCATTCTAGTCTACAGATTTTAGCACATATCACAAATTCTGGACGGGTATCATTTTTTTCAAAATGCTTTTGCCATCATGCTTCATTCTTTCTCATGCTTCTACACTTACAATCCTAATGCATGCCGTCTCAACAGAAATTAAGTAGTCTCTTAAGGTAAAAGAACACAGGCAAGAAAACCCCAAGAAAGGATTATGAGTTGGGTTATTGAGACTTTACCCTATCACTTACAATCCATTTACCCCACCCCTAACAAAAAATAGGTGCAATTGTCCTCAATGCACACAAAAATAGTAAAAAGTAATGGATTGGGTAAAGCAAACCAATGGCGCAAAGCGCCGACGAACTATCAACAAGCGGGTGGGTCCAGTTTCTCGAAACCCGCTGGAACAACATTTGGGTCACCCTCAGTAGTTCCCATATCATCTAGCCTAACACTTTCAGTAGTGCTATCAATCACTCTCACTGCACCATCAGTGGTACTTACATCATCTCCCACTGTAGCAACTGTCTCCGAAATAGGCACATAACTTGAAGCCCCAAGCGCACTCTCACGAACCCTTTGCTGGCGCATCTTCTCAACTATAATGGAGCCTGTGCGAGCCTGTTCAGTCTGCTGACACTCCCGCCTCTTTTCTCAGGGCTCCTCAGTAATGTCAGGATTGTGGCTGGAGTGGTACCTCTTCCCACGAGCACGGATGGGCTCGGGCTGTGCATATGTATCCTCTCTGAATAGAGCATCGAGTACGGTATCATCAGCCAATGTAGTGGGTGTAGACTATGGTTCATCTGTTAGCAGGGATGGAGTCAATGTCGGCCCGAAGATTGTCCAACTCAGACCGAATGAAGGATAAATCTGTGACAGGGACTGGCCGTGCGAGTACTTTCAACTCGAAGGCATCGAGGCGCTTATGAACGACCTGAACCTTCTGATCCACCATGGTTGCCATCCTATTCTCCATCCTAGCCTCGAACTCTGCAATGGACTTCTGCATCCATGGCTTCACACGGTGAAGCAGTGTGGCCATCTGCGCCTCCAATTTCTGAACTCGAGCTAACGGCACAACAGAGGGTCCAGAAGGTGGGGTGGCTCTAAATGAGCTGAGGTCCTGACTAGCGGCCTGAGAAAAGGAGGCCGGGGCATCATCAGTGTGGGCTGGAGGTGCAGGCTCATCTCCCTACATTTGCTCCACAACATCTACTAAATCAGTACCCAATGGCACATCGATCCGTAGCCCTCTATAAGGTGCTGCCACATTTGCCTAGTCTCAAATAAGGCCAATATCTAGGGTCCCTATTACCTGTATCAATTTTTCACAGTGCCAGATCGGCACTCCAGAGTCCTTGCATAGCTGAAAAATGAGGCACGAAAAAGGGTAAGTAGTGGAGGTCTTGAACGCCCTCTCATGAATCTCTGCCAGCAGCATACGGGAGAAGTCGATCTCGAATCCAGCTACTAATGCTGCCACCATTACTACTCTGTCCCATGTTAGTGTATTGTCGGCCTTTGTGGGCGACACTCTGTTCTGCACCAGCAACCAAAAAAATTTGGCCACCAAATTGAATATGGCCTTCCAAATACCCAAACGTGGTGAGCTAACCCACTCCGCACAGTCTCCATCTGTAGCTATGTGCTTGTCCAACCACAATAAGATACCCTCCCTCTGTTCGACATTACGTGTGAAGGCTCCACTCCTCACTATATCTCATCTGTAGTCAAATTCGGCCCTGTTGAGTGCCCAAGTGTTATCAGGGTCAGGGCCGTAGAGGAATCGACTGATGGTGGAATGTGATATGTCCACGGGAAAACCTCAGACCATAGTAGAAGTGAAAGGGTCCTGAGATGTGGGCTTGGACCTCTTGTCAATCGAACTCGGAGAGTGGCATCATAGGAGACACAGAAATCCCGCACAATCTCCACGCTATAAGTCCCGAGGTTTTGCGCCATCCAATCACACTTGTGAAGCTGAAAAATTTGGTGGATGTCGAGAATAGTGTGTAAGCTCTCCGTGAGGACTCTGCACTCTTCAGTAATAATCTGAGCCATCTTCTCTTTCTCATTCCGCATTCTAGCATCTCGGTAGATTTTCCATTGCCCCTCAACACACCATCTGTTTGGCTCCTCGGCCACCGGATCATGGTCGTAGTTTCGTGGCACCGGGACTTCTGTCAAACTAGTGGCCTCGTCAGATGAGGCAGCTTTCTCATGTGAACCTGAGCCTGTGGCGGCACCAGAATCAGAGTCGGAAGCATGGGCGGGCTTAGATCCGAAAGCAGGGACAGTCTCTGAGCCGAAAGTAGAACCAACCTCAGAACTAAAAGCAGATCCAACCGGTGACCCGATCAGTGTGCTCTTCTCATCAGACTGGGACACAATGACTACGTCGGTGACCACTTGCCGGGATATATTTCGGGTAGCCCGAGGTGTAGTAGGAGATCTCATCGTGGCCAGTGAAACATATGCTTGATCCTTTTCCGCGTTCGTGTCTTCATCAATCAGCCTAAAAGTAGGCGCCACAGATTTTGATTTGCCCCTTCTGGAGTAGGTCATATGCTTCATAGGCGCTATGGTACCTGTGGATGTCTAATTAGTACCAAAATAAACTCATAACACACTTAAAAGGATTGTAGAACTAAGAATGAACAAAAAAGAAAAAACAAAAAAAATTTCAGACAATGGCTTCAGTGGTCACCTACGGTGGGCATCTACGATCCGTAGGTTGACTTACGGTCCGTGGATCCCCTTTGTAGATCAGAGGTCCCAAAGAGTTGGACTCTAATGGGAACCACAGATGTGTAGAACGGTCTGTAGATTGATCTACGGACCGTAGTCCACATCCTTGGTTCCACACTTAGCATATTTTGTTGTTTGCAGACTCACGAACCTGATCTACGGTCTGTAGATGAGGTTTCGTGAATCAGTTCTGTGCCAGGTTTCAGGCATCCTTCATGTTGACCCCAATTTTACTAATTTCAACAATATCACCTTGTCTAATCATGCATTTCAACATAAAATTATGCTAGTTCATCATTCTAAGGGTTTCGATTAGTAAATTCACAGGAATTGCACACAAAACTAGGAACCCTAAGTCGAAACTTGCATTTAAACTCTCATTACACTGATTTTATACATTATAAAGACACACAATCACTATCTATTGACCCAAGGGTGTTTGTAGTTTTAGTTTAGCATGTATTTACATACAATCAACTACCGAAGGTCAAGATCCAATTTCGGACTTTCTATAATCAATCATTGAATTGAAATTCAAAGTGAAAGGAAAGTTTATTACCTTATAAGCAATGAGAATATGGTGATTGTGTGATGACTTTACGCTTTCAATACCACAAAATCACCTTCTTGTACCGAACTCGGACACCGGACCTCTTGGGGAATTTGGGGTGGAGTGGAATTAAAAAATGATTGGAATTATGGGGGAAAGATGTAGGGTGATTGAAGGGGAATTTATGGTAATATGGAGTGATTGGAGTAGTGGGAAGGTTTAGAAACAGTTTCGGAGTGAATGGAGGGAATTGGAATGATTTGAAAATGGAGGGATTTTATTTAGGAGGGATTCGGGTTGGGTCTGGCAGAACTAGGGTTTGGACCCACGAGACTCCGTCTACGGTTCGTGACTTGGTCTACGGTCCGTAGATGGGTACCGTAGATCACATCCATACTTAGACAATTTAGAAACCTTACCTGGGATCTACGGATACCATTCATGGTCTGTGGAACGAACCACAGACCGTCGATGGGGTCCGTAGACCTCTGCACCAGACCTTTTTCTACAGATTCTGCTTTTCGCCCTTGCACATGTAGCAACTATTAGCCCTTTCTTTTTACATTTTCTGGACACTTTTTAGACACGGACTCTATGCTATGTCTAGCCAACACTAAAACAAAAATAAAACAACTATCTAAATGAGTACAGAGAAGCAACTAAACAAAGAAAACTACTAAACGGAAAACAAGAACCTATTGTTGGCTAGATTTTAGATCTTGGGTTGCCTCCCAAGAAGCGCTTGATTTAACGTAACGGCATGATGTTGCCTCTTGATTACTTAGACTTCATCAAGATAGTAGGCCTTAACAACTTCTTGCACATTTTCCGCGTTTCCTAGATAGATCTTGATCCTTTGCCCGTTTACCATGAACCTTGTTCCTTCACTGTTCTCAAGTTCAACTGCTCCATGGGGGAGCACTTTTGTGGGCAAAAATAGCCTGGTCCATTTGGACTTGAGTTTGACCGGAAACAAGCGCAACCTAGAGTTGAATAGAAGCACAAGATCACCCACAATAAATTCTCGCTTTAAATTCTTTGATCATGATACCTCTTTATCTTCTCTTTGTACAAGGCTAAACTTTCATAAGTTTTTAGGCGAAACTCATCAAGCATATTCAAGTCATTCATTCTTTGATTAGATGCGGCTCCCCAATCCAAATTTAGCTTCTTCATCGCCCACAGAGCCTTATGCTCTAGCTCTACCGGTAAATGGCAAGACTTCTCATATACAAGTTGGTAAGGAGACATACCTATAGGAGTTTTATATGCAGTGCGATAGGACCATAGAGCATCATCAAGCTTCCTTGACCAATCCGTTCTATTAGCATTCACAGTCTTCGCCAAAATCTGTTTGATCTCTCTGTTGGACACTTCAACTTGCCCACAAGTCTGCGGATGGTAAGGAGTGGCTACATTGTGGCGGACACCATATTTCTCAAGTAGCGCCTTGAACAACTTATTACAAAAGTGGGAACCTCCATCACTGATAACCGCCCTAGGTGTACCAAATCTAGAGAAGATATTCATTTTCAAGAATGCGGTGACAATTTCTTCCACTTATTTCAATACATAATCAACCGTAACAAGAATATACTTCATCCCATGTGAACTCACAAATGGACCCATAAAATTAATGCCCCACACATCAAACAACTCTATCACCAATATAGGGTTCATAGGAAGCTCTTGTCTCTTTGAAATCCCTCATTCTCTTTGGCAACAGTCACAAGACTTGGCGAAATCATGAGCAACTTGGTGGATGGTAGGCCAGTAGTACCCACACTGCAAAATATTATGCTTAGTTCGAATACCACTATGATGCCCACTAACAGGCGATGAATGACACGCCTCAAGTACACTCAATATCTCTACCTCGGGCACACAATGATGAATAATCCCATTAGCACAATTACGATACAAGTAAGGCTCATCCCAAAAGAATTTCTTCACATTATGCATAAACTTTTTCCTTTGGTGAAAAGACAAATCAGGGGGCACCAAATCACTTGCCAAATAATTAGCAAAGTCTGCGAACCAAGGAATCAGATCGTGAGAAGAAGCCAATACCTATTCATCTGGAAAAGCATCATTAATTTCAGCCCTATCACCAAGCTTTAGCATAGCCTCTTCCTCTAATCTGGATAAGTGATTGGCAACTTGATTTTCGGTCGCCTTTCTATCTTTTACCACAAAATCAAACTCTTGCAGCAACAATACCCATCTAATCAACCTCGGTTTTGCATCCTTCTTCGCCATCAAATACCTCAATACAGAATGGTCAGTATGCACTATGACCTTAGTACCAAGAAAGTAGGATCAAAATTTCTCGAATGCAAAAACCACCTCAAGAAGCTCTTGTTCAGCCACATTTAGAGCTTTTCTAGCATAGTAAATAGGATGGAGAATTTTCTCTCTCCTCTGTACTAATACTACACCAAGCACCACTCCACTCACATCACACATTACCTCAAACGGTTGCCCTTAGTCCGGTGAAATAATGATAGGTGCAGTAGCCAATTTCTCCTTTAACTCTCCAAATGCTCTCAGACAAGCATCATCAAATCAAACTTATACTCCTTTTCGAGCAGTTTGCACAATGGATGTGCAATTTTAGAAAAGTCCTTGATGAACCGCCTGTAGAAATCTGCATGCCCAAGAAAACTTCTAACACATTTTACAGAGATATGTGGTGGAAGCTTTTCTATTACCTCTACTTTTGCTCTATCAACCTCAATGTCCTTCTCAGAAATCCGATGACCCATAACTATCCCTTCTTTCACCATAAAGTGGCACTTCTCCCAATTTAGCACCAGATTGCAGTCTTCACACCTTTTAAGCACCTCTGCCAAATGATCCAGACATCAATCAAAAGAGTCACCTACCACAGAGAAATCATCCATAAATACCTCAATAGTGTCCTCCACCATATCAGAGAATATTGATATCATACATCGCTGGAAGGTCGTTGGAGCATTGCACAACCCAAATGACATCCGTTTGAAGGTGAAAGTCCCATAAGGGCAAATGAAGGTGGTTTTCTCTTGGTCTTCCAGAGCTATAGAAATCTGATTGTAGCCCGAATAACCATCAAGAAAACAATACCAACCCTGACTTGCAGGTCTATCCAACATCTGATCCATGAATGGCATAGGGAAATAGTCTTTTTTTGTCCAAGCATTTAGCTTCCGGTAGTCCATGTAGACTCTCCATCTAGTCACGGGCCGCATCGGAACAAGCTCGTTGCTCTCATTAGGAACCACAGTAATCCCACCTTTCTTGGGCACACATTGAATATGACACACCTATCTACTATTTGCAATGGAATAAACAATTCCGGCATCCAACCACTTAATGATCTCCTTTTTAATTACCTCTTGCATATGTGTTTTTAATCTTCTATGGTGCTCAATACGAGGCTTATGATCTGGCATGAGTTGGATTTTATGAGAACAGATACCAGGAGGAATCCCAATAATGTCCGCAATAGTCCACCCAATAGCCCATTTGAACCTCTTTAACAAAGAAATCAAACACTCTACTTGTTGCCCATTCAAATTTGCCGCAATGATGACCGGTAAACTATCATCTTTTCCCAAGAATACGTACCTCAAATGTGATGGTAGATCCTTAAGCTCTAACTTTGGCGCCTCCTCAACACACTGTCTCGCAGGTGGGGACTCACGATTTTTCATGTCTAACTCCAGCTTCTTCAGTTTCGAACGATATTCGCACCTATCAAGTGTGGCCACCAACTCATCATGCTCTTCAATACCATCACTCTCAAAGTTCATCATAACTGCTGCTAGTGCCTCAACACCCAGTATCTCTTCAATCTGTACCTCAGACCCACTCTCAACTCTATATGTTATCGCAGATACCGATTGGAGCTCACTACTCTGCTTCATAGACCTACAGATATTGAAAGTTGCCTCTTATTGTCAGTTTGAACTTCATCTGCCCCTTTTCCATATCAACTAAGGCACGCCCAGTGGCAAGGAATGATCTCCCAAGGATGATGGGAACCTCAAAATCAACCTCACAGTCAAGAATCACAAAATCCGCCGAAAAGATAAATAACTCCACTTTCACTAGTATATCATGGAGCATACCAATGGGCCTCTTCACAGTTCTATTGACTATGACCAACCGCATTGCAGTCGGTTTTGGATCTCCTAGACCCAACTTCTTGTAAATAAACAGTGGCATCAGATTAATGCTAGCACCAAAATCACACAACGCCTTAGCAAATACAACAACCCGATAGTACATGGAATAGTGAAGGGACCAGGATCTTCCTTTTTTTGCACAAGGGATCTTGTAGCAATAACATTACAATATTGCAATCTATCATCATCTTTGAAGCTCACTGCCCTCTTCTTTGTCACCATATCTTTCATAAATTTTGCATACCCAGGCATTTGCTCCTAAGCTTCTATCAATGGAACATTGATGGACAACTGTTTCAACATAAGAATAAATCTGTGGTATTTGCCTTCTTCACTAACCTCTGTGGGAAGGGAGGTGGAGTTATAGGTATGGGGAGAACTTTTTGAGTTACCTCCATTTCTTTCTCTATCGCATTCTCGGACTCTCCACTTACCTCTACCACATCATCATCTTTACTAATCTCAATTTCCACCCCAGACGACATAGGTGGATCAATGGTTTGCTTACCCCATCGAGTAGTGACTTCTATACAATGCCCATCATTCTTTGGATTCTGGATGGTGTTGCTAGGAAGAGTGCCAGGTAGACGTGGATTTACCGTAGTTGACAACTGAGCCATCTGCTGCTTAAGATGCTTGATTGACACTGCATGGGGATCAACTTTTTGATCAATACAGACAAGTCATTTCTCATCTCCTTCACATTCTCATCAGTTGCATCAAACCTCCTCATCATCTTCTGCATCATAACCTCAATGTGTGACATATTACCTCCAGCTTCCCTAGTACTAGATTCCCAATTTTGAGGAGGAACATAAGGCCCAACCCGATCATTTCTGTTGTCATAGTTGTTCCAGTTGTAGTTGTTGTTGCGATTGAAGTTGTCATCCCGGACATATTGACCCTCTCGGTTGTAGTTGCCATAGTTTCGACCTTGATTTCCTTGACCTTGGCGCCAATTATCCATATTGGAACCTTGGGCGTTTGGTCGGAAACCCCCCGTCTGATCTTTCACCGCATAAGTATCCTCTTCATAGTAACACTCCTCAACTGGTGGTGGATTTCTAGTCAAATAATTTGCAACATTTACTTTCTCCGCACCTCCGCTCACATGCTTCAACACCAACCCTAGTTTAGTTTTCATCTGAGCCATCTCTTCACCAATCGCATCTGCAAATTGGTTGTTTGTAGCTTGAACGACAAATGTGTTCCTCCCAGTATCCGACTTTCTAGTGCTCCAAGCTTTGTTGTTTCGAGAGATCTTCTCCAGTTTCTCCGCAATCTGCTCAAAAGTGCACTCACCATATGAACCTCCAGCAATAGTATCAAGCACTGCCTTATTGTTGTCATCCTGACCTCGGTGGAAATATTCCTTTAGCGACTCATCATCAATCCGGTGATTCGAAACACCTCATATAAAAGTAGTGAACCTGTCCCAAGAACTACTCACGGACTCTCCAGGTAGTGCTACAAAATTGTTGAGTTTATCTTTGTGGTTCAGCTTCTCGAACACTGGAAAGAATCTTGCTAGGAACGTATCTCTCAATTGGTTCCATGTGTAGATTGAATTATAAGGAAGCTCATTAAACCACACCGCAACCTCACTATTCAATGATAGAGGGAATACTCGCAATCTAATGACATCCATGTCCAGGTCCAGTCGACCCACACAACTTTTGCAACAACTCCTTAGCTTGGTTATGTGAGCATGTGGATCGTTCGATGCCACACCCGCAAACAAGCCCCTCAATGTAAGCATCTGCATCAAACTGCTAGTCACCACAAATATATGCCCCGACGGTAGATGAGGTATGACAAGAGGTCCGTCAGAATCAACAGTATTAAAGTTGAGCCTATAGTTATCATACAGTCTTGTCCCTGGTTGATCTTGTACCCTCACTGCATCTCTCAATAGATTTTCAGCTTGAATCTGATTATTCTCATCACCAACCCTCGGATGCTGCAACCCAACACTATCACCTACTTCTCCTCTGATAGGATTAGTTGGCACTCCTTGATTATTCATTCTCCACAAAGTTCAGTTCAGTTCTGGATCATAGGGAGTAAGTGGTTCTCCTTGACTCTGTGTAGTTGGCATACACTAGAGTAGGAACCTGACAGAGACAAAAATAAAAGGAAAAGTAAAATTAGGAAATATTTGACTAAAGTTCAATAATGTAGTTAAACTTAATCAAAAAGCCAAATTCCCCAGCAGGGGTGCTAAAATTTGATACGCTCAAATTACACCTCCCTAAAGAAGCGTAAGTGATCGTAATCAAGTAAAGAACCCAACTTGTAGGTTGGGGTCGATCCCACGAGGAATATGGTTTAGACGTAAATTTAACCCACAATTATATTCGTTTAGTCAATGTATGTCACACCCCGAGCCTACACCCTGGACGTGGCCAACACTCGAAGACCATTGTTGGCCCCAAGCGAACCCTTGGCCTGGCTTTCTGAACTCAGTGGAAGACTTAAACATAAGAAAATATAACTCATGCATAACTTGAGAAATAATAGTTTAGCCAAAGTGGCAACTCAGTCTTTAAACAGCATCTGAATGATAATGTAAAGACAACTCAACTACTAACTGTCTAACTGCCATCTACCCCTTGTTCAAAAGCTAATACTTTTTGCTTATGAACATTTGCCTTCAATTCAAGAAAAATAGGGTCTTGGTCTTGCTTTTCTTTCACTTCTGACACTAATGAAGATTCAACCCCATTCAACACCACTACTCCTCTTTCGATGGAATCCATTAGTTGAACTCCTAAGCGCGCGAGTCTATGCACATCTTTCGCTAACTCTCTCTTTTCTTCTTCAACATGGGTGGTACTACCCATAGACAACATGCTCAAGGCATCAACAACAACACTAGCCTTACCTGGGTGGTAAAGAATACTCATGTCATAATCCTTGAGTAATTCTAACCACCTCATTTGTTTGAGATTGAGGTCTTTCTGAGTAAACACATACTGAAGGCTCTTGTGATCGGTGAACACATCCACATGAACACCATAAAGATAATGACTTTATATTTTCAAAGGAAATACTACAGCAGCCAATTCTAAGTCATGGGTTGGGTAGTTCTTATCATAAACTTTCAACTGTCTGGAGGCATAAGCTATAACCTTGTCATTCTACATTAACACACAACCCAAACCAACTCTAGATGCATCACAATACACCACAAAACCTTGCGTACCTTCCGGTAAGGTCAATATTGGGGCAGTAGTTAACCTCTTTTTCAATTCATGAAAGCTTTTCTCACAAGCTTCATACAATTGAAACTTAATTGTCTTCTGAGTCTATTTGGTCAAATAGGATGAAATAGACGAGAATCCCTCTACAAACCTTCTACAAGAACCAGCCAAACCCAAGAAACTCCTAATATCAGTTGGAGACATGGGCCTAGGCCAATTCTGCACTGCCTCAATTTTCTGAGTATCAACTTTAATTCCCTCTCCAGACACAATATGGCCTAAGAATGCCACATACTCAAGCCAAAATTCACACTTAGTGAATTTAGCATATAACTGCTTATCTTTCAAAATCTGAAGAACTCTTCTGAGATGGCTAGCATGATCTTCTTCATTCCTTGAATAGATTAGTATGTCATCAATGAAGATGATAACACACATATCTAAATAAGGTTTGAATACTCTATTCATAAGGTCCATGAACGTTGCAAGTGCATTGGTTAAACCAAACGACATGACCATAAACTCATAATGACCATAATGGGTCCTGAAAGTTGTCTTTGGAATATCACATTCCCGTACTCTCAACTGATGGTAACCTGATCTGAGGTCAATTTTTGGGAAACAAGAAGCACCCTGAAGCTGATCGAAAAGATCATCAATCATTGGAAGAGGATACTTGTTCTTGATGGTAACCTTGTTCAACTGACGGTAATCTATACACATCCTAAGAGAACCATCTATCTTTCTTACAAATAAGACCGGAGAGCCCCAAGGTGAGACACTTGGCCGAATAAAGACCTTATCTAATAGATCCTTTAACTGTTCTTTTAACTTTTTCAACTCTGCTGGTGTCATTCTATATGGCAGAATAAATATCGAACGAGTATCTAGAAGAAGATCTATATCGAAGTCTATCTCTCTCTCAGGAGGGACTCCAGGAAGATCATCTGGAAAGACTTCTGGAAACTCTTTTACTACTGGAACTTACTGAATAGGAAGTACCTCAACACTTGAGTCATTAACTTGGACTAAGTGATAGACACACCCCTTAGAGACTAAGTTCATTGCCTTAAGGTACGAAATGAAACGACCCTTAGGCACTGCTGAACTGCTCGAGTTCTACAATCAACTGAGGCATAACAGGCATGAAGACAGTCCATACCAAGAATGACATCAAAATCTACCATGTCTAACTCAATTAAATCAGCCATGGTACTCTTGTGATTGACGAAAATGGGACAATCACGATAGACTCTCTCTGCTAGAATAGACTCACCAACAGGCGTAGAGACACTAAATGGTTCACCAAGTTGCTCAGGAATAACATAAAAGTTCATAGCAACATATGGAGTTACAAAAGATAAACTTGCTCCTGGATCTAGCAAGGTATAAACAGTAAAGTCAAAGACTTGAATCATACCAGTGACAACATCTGTTGAATCCTCTTGCTCTTGGCGACTATTGATAGCATATAAGCGGTTTGTTCCTCTGCCGGTACCGGAAGTAGCCCCTCTGGGTGCAATTCTGTCTGGTGGAGCAACTAAAGAAAACTGGGCTCTATTTCCCCCATTACCATTTCCTTGCTTGTTTTTTGGACACTCTCGTATGAACTGCCCAGTCTGACCAAACTTGAAACAACCAGTGGAGCCCTCATGACAAAAACCTGAGTGGTTCCTACATCACTTAGCGCAGGTAGGAGGCTTACTACCCCCTTGCACCACACTACCTTGAGAATATGAAGACTTAGTTCTTGAATTCTAACCATTGTACTCACCTTTGTTCCTAGGTGCAGGTGCACTAGCAGATGATGGAGCAGGTCCCTTCTATTTCTGTTGGAAGGATGACCAGTTGTCATTACTCTTCTGCTACCCGGACTCATTCCCTGTCTTAGCCCTCTTGTTCTTGAATTTCTCTCTATCACTTAGCTTCTCTTCCTCTACTTGCTGCACATAAACCATCAACCTCAAAATGTCCATGTCTCCAATAAGCATTACTGCCCTGCCCTCTTTTCTTGATAGACGGGATAACCCAGCAACAAAAAGACACATCCTACTCCTCATGTTCGCAACCATTTTCGGAGCATAGCGAGATAGTTGGGTGAATTTTAACCCATACTCATGAACACTCAAAAAATCTTGCTTAAGTGTGAGGAACTCTCGTACCTTTACCTCTTTCAATTCTTGGGGAAAGAAACGCCCCAAGAAAGCCCCCTCAAAACAAGCCCAACTCGCAGGTGATGCATTATCAGCTCTACCCTCCTTCCATTAGTCAAACCAAGTCCTAACAACATTCTTCAGTTGATATGCAACTAGTTCAACTCACTCAGTATCAACAACATGCATGACCTCAAATACCTTCTTCAACTCTTCAATGAAGTTCTCCGAATCCTGAGTAGTACTCGAACTCGTGAAACTTGGAGGGTTCATCCTTAAGAACTCACGAATCCTTAAAGTGTTAGCTCGTTCCTGTCGATCTCCCCTTTGATGACCAACCTGGTTAGTCACAACTTGACTCGGCATCTTAATTGTCTCTCTGAACTCAACATTAGTGACTTCCCCTTGAGGTTGCACTTCAGGTACATTTGGTAACTCTTGCTCCTCAACATCATGCCTCGCAAGGCGACCTCTGACAGATCTTCGTGGAGGCATAACTATCTGAAAACATGTGCAAGCACGAATTAGAAGGAAACTTTTTAGAGATCAAACTCCAACGCACAAAATGAGTGTGAAAGAAGTGAGAAATTTTCCTAAGTGTTGCAACCTCCTAATTATAGATGTGGAGCGCTTCACACCGATAACTAGGAGTCTACAGACATGGCTACATAGACTCCCTAGGACTATTGAACTCTGTACTCTGATACCAAGTTTGTCACGCCCCGAACCTACACCTTAGACGTGGCCGGCACTCGAGAACCATTGTTGGCCCCAAGCGAACACTTGGCCTAGCTTACTTACTCAGCGGAAGACTTAACTTAACAAGATAATCTCAAAACATAACTTTAAAGAGATATAAACTTAGCCAAAAGGGCAACTGAAGTCTGTAAACAACGTCTGAATGATAATATAAAGACAACTGAACTACTAACTGACTGACTGTCTATGAGGCCTCTAAAAACAACTGAGATGGATGTTGGGACAAGCACCACAATATCCTAATAAACTGATAAAATAACTGAAAGCAATAAAAGGAGTCTTTCGGAATGTAAAAAGGCTCACCAACTGACTCTGGAGTGCTCACTGGATCAACGATGCGCTGGATGCCGATCCTAGTTACCTGTGTCTGCATCATAATAAGATGCAGGCCAACCGGTATCAGTACATCGAATGTACGAGTATGCGAGTTGGAATGCTAAAATAACCTAGGCTTGAAAGGGAATTTGAAAGAAAAACACTAACCTTGGCTCTTCTTAACTCATGAATACTTAACTGAACTCATTTCAATATAAAGGAATTTAAAACAAGTGCAATATAAAGAAAAGTTGTTTAAAAAAAAACATGATGCCAACTCTGTGTATATACGAGGATACAACATAACTCTGAAATGTATGTAAAAATACAATGAACTGATGTATATAAAAATACAATAACTTATGTGGGAATTTCTCTAACCGACAACCATCACTTAAGAGCTATAGTGATGATACATCGATCTTCCTCACGCTGCCAGCGCATCTTATACCTTGCCACAGGTACAAGACCTGAACTACTAAGTGGGTCCAGTAGTTTATGTGAAAAGGATTCATCTAAAAAGTATGACCCTTTTCTACCCATGATGACTACATTGTTTCTGAAGACGTGAGTTATCTGAACTCAAGCTCGTCCCCATATCGATGCTCAATACTACTCCCAAAATATACTAGCTCTTTATGTTTTGAAAACATACTTCTTTCTATGATTTGAGATTAGTGCTCAAAAACTTAGTTCAAAGGCTATCTTGGAAATCAAAGTTTCCCCACTTGCTTCATTTAGAAAGCGATTACACTTTTCTGAAAACTAGCCCGGAGGCTCTTTCGGAAATCTCAGTTTCTGTTCTTATTTAAATGTGAAAACATTTTAAATCTCTTTGGGAATACTTGGTCCCCATATACTTTTGAAGAATTGACTTCAACTTTACTCTTTACTGAACTAAAAATTTAAGTCTTAAAACAAGGTTAAAACGTTTGCAAAAGACTTTTGAAAAACTTTATGAACTTCTCTTAACTTAACTTGACTCTTGACTTCTTGTGACTTTGATCTTAACTGTTCCTTGAATTGAATTATAGATTCAAGGATTGTGATTTGTGATAGGAAGGATTTCATGATGTTTAAGAATGATTTTAAATAGCTAACCATGAGAAAAGTCACGAAATCTCCGCTTGGAACAAGTCCGCAATGCGAAGGTGATTCTAAATAAATGGTCGCGAAATTAAATTTGAGACAGAGGAGTCCGCGTCCTCTCCGCGACGCAGAGAGAAAATTTTCACCCTGAAGGAACAAGTCCGCGACGCGGACCTGGAACCTATTCCTTGTCCGACTTTTTCCTTCTTCCTTTTCCAGCCCCAATTTGCCTAAACTAGACTATTTTTCTCAATTTCATTTTAGACCCAATACCTAGCATATGTACTCAAGAACCCAACTCAAAACAACTCTAAACTCAACGTAAAGATCTCAGAAACACTTCAATTCATCCCAATTAAAGAACAACATTCAAATTCAAGAATACATGTAAAAAACATCAACTTCCAAACTCTTTTAGGACAAATTTTGCTGAACTAAACATGCTTGGTGCGTGGGTGAACGAACCCGACGCTATGAAAGACTCACATACCTTGTAAGGATCATCCCCGATGAAATCCACAAGCTAAACTCGACGAACTTGACGATTTCCTTGCTTCTCCTTTTCTTTTCTCCTCTTCTTTCCTTTTCTGTAAAACCCTAACTCTTTTCCAAAAGCGTAAAACTGACCAAGCTCAGTTTAGACCCTTAATTAATTCACTAAAATGAATTTAACTAATTGGATAAGGAAAGGACGGAAATACCCTGATTGGACATTTTCTTAATCCAACAGCCCTACTTCCAAAGGGCATAACTTACTCATAGGAACTCGGGATTGCAAAAACTTGGCAGAGTTGGAAAGATCATTCCAAGGGATTTCCACCCATATCTGCAAGTACACTTAACTCATCCTGAGCTAAGAGTTATGGTCGTTTGAAGTTGACCAAAAACTCATTTTTCCTAACTTAAACAATTTTCCAGATTTTTCATTCTTTCCAAAAATGACTATTTCCAGTTCTTAGCTTCTTCCTAGCTATTTCAATTTGCGAGATGTTATAGAGATAATACCACTACCCAGAGGAACATATCTGTAGTATTATAAATGAGATAGTACCACCACCGAGAAGGACATCATCGTCATTTTATCGATGGAATATCATCATCCTTCCAATGGATCAACATCATCCTTCCAATGGATCAACATCATCCTACTAATGGATCATCAACAAAGCATCATCATCCTATCAATGAATCAACATCATACTGCCAATGGATCAACATCATCCTGCCAATGGATCATCAATGAAGCATCATAATCCTATCAATGGATCAACATCATCCTGCCAATGGATCAACATCATCCTACCAATGGATCATCAACAAAGAATAATCATCCTATCAATGGAGTTGAATGGAGCATCAACATCATCCCGTCGATAGATCATCAATCATTATCCTATCAATGGAGCATTGACGTTATCATCTTATCATGTAGCGACGTTATCCTACCAATGGATCATCATCCTATCAATAAAGCATCGTCATCCACATCATATCAAGTCATCATCTACTGCGTCAAAACCGATGGAGGCTGACGTCACAACATTTGCTGAATACGGTAAAACGTATCACTTCTCTATTTAAATTATAGTTTCTGCTAACAAGTTTATTTCATTTCTTGTTGAGAACATCCAAGAGGATGAATTCTCAAATCAAAGCACAGGTGCAGATGACATCAGAAAAGATGCAGCACAATGTGGAACTTTTCCTTAGCGCAAGCTGAGGAACGAATATGCATCGAGTCATCCACCTCGTTACAGTTGAATAATCATCAAGCCATCCACCTCGTTACAATTGGAATATTATCAAGCCATCCACCTCATTACAGTTGGATAATTATCGAGCCATCCACCTCGTTTCAGTTGGGTAATCATCGAGTCATCCACCTCGTTACAGTTGGATAATGATCGAGCCATCCACCTCGTTACAATTGGAATATTATCAAGCCATTCACCTCGTTACAGTTGGATAATTATCGAGCCATCTACCTCGTTACAATTGGACTATTATCGAGTCATCCACCTCGTTATAGTTGGATAATCATCGAGCCATCCACCTCGTTACAGTTGGATAATCATTGAGTCATCTAGCTCATTGTAGAGATCACCGGAGTTTGCCACACAGAAAACAAGCAATGACATCTCCAAATCCTCAGCAAATCATGAGTTATAATGGACATACTGTGTTCGAAAGCGGTATCCATTAACTTTTACTCTCAATACTTCTTTATTTTCTCATCTAGTTGAAAAAATGTATATGCTTATCCATAAAGATATACTTTTTTATTACATGAATGATCCTTATTTATTTTTTTATATAAACCGCTAACTAAAGTAGCACTATGTCTAGTAATTGTTTACTTTGAGTGTGCAAACATAGACTGAACATATCTATATGACAACTTTCAAAGCAAGAGTAATTGAAAATCATCGTAAGAGATGCTATCATTTTTTCCAATTACAGTTTCTACTAACAAGTTTATTTGAATCTTTGTCGAGAGCATCCAAGAGAATGAATTCTTAAATCAAATCACATGTGCGGACAACATCAACAAGGATGCAACACAACGTGAAACTTTTTCTTAGCAGTGAACTGGGACATAGTCCGAAGAGGAGTATTAAACTCTTAGGACCCGAGCTGAGGAGTGACTTCCACCACAATCAAACCACACACCTATCAGAAGGCATGTGGATTTTTTTTTAGGTTTATCGATTTCAGTTTTGCATCCAGAAAGTTTTGGATTTCGTCAGAGGCAACTTTCCAATTTGAGTGACAATGCACCAAAAACTTTGGAAATTATGTCCGTGTAAGTTCTTAATTATGGGTGTGAAGTGCACCACATTCATGGATAAGAGGTTGCAAGCCTCTTTTTCATGTTCGACTTACTTGTCACTCCTCCAGAACCAAAGGTTATCTTGCATAATAGATTTCCTTTTAAACCGATCGAGTCAAACTACAAACAACGTGATTCCTAAGGTTTAAGGATATGTAAGTGGGCTCTATGTTGAAAACTCGGCTGTATTCCAACATTCTCTCTTAAATCTTAAATTTTATTCTCGAGCATTTCGGCCTCTTCATAATTTGATATCGAGATAGCTTTTGAACTCTTTCAAAACCGTGCGTTAAATCAAGCGTATCAAACTACAAGTGGCCTGAATTTTCATATAGCCTGAGATATGTAGGAAACCTGATTCCAGGGATCGACCATAATTCCTAAAGTCCATACCAAAATCCCTTTTCGAAAGGATGAAGATGTGGTTGGTCAAAATTGGATTCATCAATTTCATTTGCCTCAAATTTCTTTCATCAATTCAAGTCAAACGAGGGACAGTTGTTGACACCCAATTTTGGACCTCCACAATATAGATTAATCACCGAGCTTCTCAAATTTTAAAAGATTTGAAATAATTAATTTTTATAAAGTTCAAAATATTTTTCAAGTTAATTTTAATTGATTTTATCACTTTTATAATTTTTAAGTGATTAATATGTTTTATATAATTATTTCTATAATTAGTATATTTTATGAATATTCGAAAATCGTCTTTAAAAAATTGTTTTTTAATTGGATATTTTGTTAATTAGTTTGGTTTAATTATAGGCTATATTTTGAGCTAATTAGTTTATAATTAAGTTAATTAGTTTATCTTGTTAAGATTAAGAAGCTCGTTAGTTAATTATATTAATTCGTCTTATTTAATTACTAGTCGAATCTACTAATTAACCCAATTTGGCTAAATTGTTAATTAATTGTCTATTACATACCTTAGCCAAATCTAGCCAATTCACTCAATCCATTTTAAGTGATTGTTTTGGGTCTTTCCTTTTTTTCATTCAGCCGACCAACATTAACCCAATTCCAAACAATTCCAATCATCCCACCAACAATACAGTACATTCAGCATACCCAGATACGTACAAACAAAAAACCGACCCTACCCCTGTTCATCTTTTTTGCGATCGAAACCAAGAAATTCTAGAAACCAGCGACCCATCAACCTCGAAACCAGCTCAGTCCAGCTGTGAATCGCGTCCAGCAACCCAGAAAATTGACCCTAAGCGCGCATCCCTCTCCCTCACCCTTCATATCATTCGTACGAAGAATTTTAGAGAATCCTAAGGTGTTAAAATCTTACACCTCCTTCGTCCTTGCTCTTTGAATCAAACTTCTCCCCTCTTGTTTCAGTTGAAGAATTGTACCAGATTCGAGTTGGCAACCTTATTCAGAGGATTTTCAAATTCAAATTAAAGTTCATCCAAAAATCCATCCCGATTTCCCCCCTAAATCGGTTCTTTTCTCCTCCTATATATACTCCTTTCCTTTAATGTTAAAGGGGTTTTTTAAGACACTAATTTACTATCTAAACAGAGGGAATTTTTGTCAAAAGAAACAGACTTAGAGATAGGAAATCTCCATAAATAGCTACAGAGAACATACATTAAGAGTTTACAAGCTTAGTGATTTTCTCATTCGAATTCGTCGGAGCTTGTCGGAATCCAGCAAAGCTCCGTTTGTGGTGAAGTCATCGTTTTTCAGCTTGTCGGCTCAGTTCACTACTCCAAACAAGGTAAAATCCCTCTCCATTTTTTACTTCTTTATGTTAATGAGTTGTTTGTTTGATTACATTTTGAATTTAGGCTTTAACTTTCTTTAATATTTACTGGGATGTCCATCAATGCCACTTCATTCATGTTGTCATTGATTTATCATGAACCTCATTGCTATGTTCACACTGTTATTAATGGCATGTGACTTACTGTTGATATGCTTTCTTTGTCTAAAAATGGTGTGTTGGGGTTTATGTGTTAGCATCTTGTTGACATACTCCTAATCTTGTTAAATTTCTTAGTTATTGTTTATATGTTGTTGTTTGAGTGTGCTTTCACTAAGTTCTCCTTGCTGTCTCTATCATTATCTTATCATAGTTTAACTTCTTAGTGCATTATTGCCCTGATCTCATTCCTTTACCGGCATGGCCGGATGCTTAATGTTTTAAATCGATTTCAATGTTAACTTGAGTTACTGCTTACTGTCTTCGCTGATTTTCCTTCATTGTGATATTTTGTTTGGGTTTATTTCAGCTAGTACCTCTCTTAGTTGGCTCTTCATTTAGCTTATGGGTTGTCTAAATTCCCCTTTTGTGTCTCTTTTATTATAGATAATCTTGTCATGCTCCTCTTGATTTAATTTTAGTCCTTAGTATATCTTTGCATTTAGGTATTTTTCTTGGCGCCCTGTTCTGATTTTAACATCAGTTCTTTGCTATTGTTAGTATCACCCTCAATAGATGTAGGAGTTGTGATCCATATAAAGTGTATGGCTTTGATTATTTTTTATTTATTTTATGAATTCAAAGTTAGAAGTAAATGTTACTGCTTGTTTTAATAGCATGTCTTGACTCAAATTTCTCCCCAAATGCTCTTTATTTTCTTTAAAATACTACATATGATTACTCAATTTTCTTTGGATTTTTAGAACTGTCAAGTGTATTGAGTATTGTTTATTTACCTTTTCTAAATCTTGTTGTCACTCCCCGAGCCTACACCCTGGGAGGGACTAGCACTCGAAAGCCATTGCTGTCCGTAAGCGAACCCTTGGCATGACTTACTTAACTCAGCAGAAGACAATATTCATATCTATAATGATCAATGAACTTAACTGAACTGGATAATAAAATATCTGAGAATTTTTTATAGATTAAACACTCAACTTGGCCAAAAGTGGCAACCCAAGTCTTAATAATAAGAAATGATAATGAAAAGACTCAAAGGACTAACATCTAACTGTCTATGAAGCCTCTAAAACAAATGAGATGGATGTTGGGACAAACCCCACAACATCCTAATGAACTAACTAGAAAGAAATGAAAATAGATCCTCTGGAATGTAAGGAGGCTCACCGATTGACTCTGAACTGCTCACTGGATCAACGGTGCGCTGGAATGCCGATCCTAATTATCTGTGTGTACATCATAATAAGATGCAGGCCAACTGGCATCGGTACATTGAATGTACGAGTATGCGAGTTGGACTGCTAAAACAACATAGGCTAGAAAGAGAATCTGAAAGAAACACTTACCTTGGCTCTTCTCAACTCATGAATATGTAACTGAACTCATTTCAATATAAAGCAGTTTAAACAAGTGCAATATTAAGAAAAGTTGTTTAAAAACATTATGTCAACTCTGTGTATGTACAAGGATACAACATAACTCGGAAATGTATGTAAAAATATAATAACTTATGTGGGAGTTTCTCTAACCGACAACCATCACATATAAGATCTATAGTCATGATACAACGATCTACCTCACGCTGCCAGCGCATCCTATACCCGGGCAAAGGTATAGAACCTGAACTGCCTAATGGATCCACTAGTCTATTGCGAAAATGATTTATCGAAAAAGTATGACCCTTTTCTACCCATGGTGGCTACATGGTTCTATGGTGACGTGAGTTATCGAAACTCATGCTCGTACCCAATTTGGTGCTTAATACTACTCCCAAAATATACTAGCTCTTATGTTTTAAAAACATACTTCTTCTGTGATTTGAGATTAGTGCTAAAAAAATTAGCTCAAAGGCTATCTTGGAAATCAAAGTTTCCCCTCTTGCTTCATTTAGAAAGCGATTACTTTATCTAAAAACTAGCCCGAAGGCTCTTTGGAAATCTCAGTTTCCATTCTTATTTAGATGTGAAAACATTTTAAATCTCTTTGGGAATACTTAGTCCCTATATACTTTTGAAGAAATGAACTTCAAGTTTACTCTTTACTTAACTTAAAACTTGAGCCTTAAAACGAAGGTAAAACGTTTGTTAAAGACTCTTGAAAACTTTAAGAAACTTTGCTTTGACTTGCTTCTTAACTTCTAGAGTTTGACTCTTAGCTTCTATGACTTTGATCTTAACTTTCCTCGAATTGGATTATGGATTCAAGGTTGAAGATCTCATGTTTATGGATGATTTCATGATGTTTGGATGTACCTTAGAGTGTTGAAATCAACTAGAAAACATAGGTACATAGCTAATGAATTAGTACGAAGAGGTGGGAAACGAATGGGAGAACTGGCGTCGATGGCGCTCTGAGAGGCGCGGGTGCCAGCCCTCAAACGTCAGAGAAGCTGCTGGGGTGCACTGGCTGGCGCATCACCCCAAGGGGTGAAATTCAGAGCCCCTTTTGGGGGGCGCTGGCTGGCGCGACGCCCCACCCCCTTCCCCAGGTTTTTGACGATTTTTCTTCTCCGTTTTTCATCTCTAAACCTTCCTAACTTCCATGGTTCTTTCCCCAAACATTTAGGATCAATAGTACCCTCAATACCCAATAGATTTAACTCGAAAAACAACCCGGAAACACGAATCAAATCAACACTAGGCATTCGACAATCCACCAACAAGAATTCAACAATGTTCTTCAAGAACTTCACTTTCTTAACATTCAAACAACTCCAATTTTGCTGAATTGAAACAAGTTTGGCATGTGGGTGAACTAGCCTAACACTATGTGATCTCACATACCTTGTAGGGATCACCCCCGACGAACTCCACTCGCAAGGCTTGAACATTCTTGGCGATTTCTTGATTTCTCTCCTCTTTCCTCTTCTTTCTTCTCCTCTCCAATCCTTAACGTAAATTCTAATTTTTCTAAACTGAATAAAGTATGGTTTACCCCAATTAATCTCCTAAAACGAATTAGAGTAATTAGGTAAGGAAAAGACTAAATCGCCCTTCTAAAATCCGGATTAGACATTTCCTTATTCCAACAACACAACTTCCAAAGGGAATAACTTACTCATACGAACTCGGAATGGTGCAAAATTGGTGGCGCTGGAAAGATCATTCCAAGAGCTTTCCAACCATATCTGGAAGTACACCTAACTCATCCTGAGCTAGGAGTTATGGCCATTTGAAGTTGACCAAAAACTCACTTTTCCTAACTTAACAATTTTCCAGATTTCAATTCTTTCCAAAAATCACTATTTCCAAATTCTTAGCTTCTTCCTAGCTATTTTGAATTGCAAGATGTTACACTTGTGTAGTCTTGTCTTGGGTAGCATGTGTTCTTCATTAAAAATTTGAAAAGCTCATGTTGAATTTATCGGGGAGTATTTTTACTATATGTTGCTCAATTTAGTAAATATTAATTTGATTTGGTTTAGCTTAAGTAAGAATAATGCTAAGCTTTCTCTTCTTCATTTTTTACTATGAATGAACTTGGCCCGAGTCCTCATGGACTCCCCATCCCTCATTTGCGTTGTTGAGTTTCCGAGTCGACATCATCTAGTTCAAATGAAAGGAGGGAATATTACAAGATTGGAATTGATTTACAGGTATTGGAAAAGTCCAAAATGGACTATATACATGTTGATATACAACAGTATACCTTGATATACATTCCAGAACATTGAATTACAGGTTGAAGACGAAGTGCGTACTTGGAAGCTGAAATACAAGGCAAGCAGGAGCAAAAAATGCAGGAAAAGGGTTGTGATACACTGCTGTATACACTGATATACAGCCACTGTATACATGACGACATACACTGTGATACACTATTATATACACTGTGATACAGGGGTGAAAATGAGCTAGAAAAACTCAAATGCAACAACAGTCCAAAAGGGGACCAAACTGGAGAAATTTCATAGTGAAGTGGGTTTATAAAGGCCCAAATGATGCAACCCCTTATTAGACTTTAGGACAGGTTTGGGCTAAGCCCAAGATTTTGAATTTGAGCAAAGGGGCCCAAGTTTAAAGTTATTTCTCCCTTCCTTTATTATTATTCTTATTAACTCTTAACTTCTCTTGTCTGGTTTAAATTTAATTGAATCCCTTAACGAGAAACCTTTTGGGTTAATTAAATCTCATTTAGTAATCTTATTTAATTTATCTTACTTGGTCATTTTTTGATAAAAGTAAAAATTTGCTTCTATAATTATTTCTAAGTATTTAATATATATTTATTTGCAAATAATTTTAAATATCTTTCTCTTTAATTAATTTTCTAAAGTTAGTCAAATGTTTTATTCAAGTCGTTGGTCAACCGCAAGTTAGCGGACCTTCCGAGGGCCTAACACCTTCTCGGAATGTAAATTGAACCCCGAACCCCTTTTATTTTCAAACGATTTTATTATGTTTAAATCTTTTGAAAAAATATAATTTTTCTTAATTTCTTTCAAAAATTAAGTGGCAACTCTCTTTTAAAAAACGATTTCTCTTCAAGTCATAAGTTAAGCCGATTTTTCAAAAATAAGTCATTTTTTAGTAAAACAATCATTCAAATAATTAACGGGAAAATAGTCAAATGATTCCCCATTCATGATCGAACTTTTAACTATACATTTTAATTTTACGGGTCCTATCACCTTTTTGAACAATTTAAAATTAAAAGTATTAACTCCTAAACGCTTACATGGAAAGTAAGTATATTTTAGAGGGACTTTCGCATATAGTCACTCAAAAATAGCCTAATTACGCTCCATAGCTGTAGTTTGCTGATTACGATTCGTAACTACATGTTATAGGGACGAGCGAGACTGGGAGAGCGACATGAGATGCGAGCGAGAGAGGGCAGAGAGTGGGAGAGAGGTGAATTGTATATGTATATTAGTTAGATAATTGTGTATTATACATATGTATTTGTATATTCTGGCGAACGAGATTGGGAGAGGGAGGAGAGATGAGAGCGAGAGATGAAAATAATTTGTATAATTCGCATCTCATTTGTATAATTCACAAGTACGTTTGTATAATTCATGTGTATTTGTATAATTGAGTAATATAAAGTCTGGAATTATACAAATATGATAAAACTAGAAATAACGAATTGATACAAACATAAACATATGAACTTTAAAGAATTATACAAAGTATATTACACAAATTACATTATATAAATTATATTATACAAAATCCGAAAACTACACGTTTATACAAACTTTAAAAAGTTATACACAAAAAGATTAATATATATGATGACAAAAGTGAAAAACCAAAGGAAATCATCATCATATACAAATCAAACCATCGTATATAAATACAAATCAAACAAAGAATTGTTAGTTGTGAATTATACAAATGTGGCGAATTATACATATACAAACGTGGCTAATTATACAAACTCGAGGTCAGCCCACGTAATTAATGGTTAATGTTAGTCGCGAGTGGTAATTATAGCAAACTATAGCTATGATGAGTAATTAAGTAGTATAAGTTAGCTTAACCTCGTAATTTTCCCTATATTTTATTGTCTTTAAATGAGTGAGCACCAAAACAAATAGTAAAATTTTATTTTTAATAGTCTTTTACATAAATGTATGTATTTTTTTTTTTTTCTTCTTTATTTTCTTTCTTCTTCATAGCAATATAAACCAAATCTCACTACACACTATTTCTAAATTGCTGCCGCTGTCACCATCTCCACCAAATTTAACATAGAATTTCAAATTTTTTCTTGATTCTTGAATTTTGATTCTTCCATTTGTGCATGGAATTAGGAAATTTTGATAATAAACTCTTTATTAATATTATTAGAGTTGATAATAATTATTTTACAGACCAAACCACAAGATCTATTAAATTGGCAAATTCTTACCTTGATTTTTCGATGCTCCAATTTGACAATTTTAATCCAAACCTAGAAAGAAGTTTGGATCGTCGATGAAATTCATATGTGGTTTTGGAAATGAAAATTACTTAAATATCATTCAAATGGTGGATGAATGAAACATATAAGAATCAAAATCCAATCACACTTTTCCTCTTCAAAATTGTTGGTGTTATAGTCGATGGTGAAGACTTGAAACGCATCATCAACTCTTTCTAAACTCAATTTTTTTGGCATGTCAAATATTTAGAACTTGATAGTATTAAAGGAAAAGAATCTGGTATATCTTTAATTTTGCCATTTAGAACTGATATATACGTGTTCATATATATATATATTGTTATACAATGACTCACATATACCTTTTTCTTCTAAAGGAAGTCAAAATATTAATCTTAACTTAATTTTTAATTTTTTTTTAATAAAAAATAATCCATATAGGGATTTATTTGATCCTTCTCACACATTTCTTTTATTTTTTTTAATTCAACTGCTAATTTGAATTTATTATTTTGATGATCAAATTTGTTTCCACTTATTTTCTTGTAAAATTTACTATAGATGTCCCAAATTTTTTTTACAGATATGGAAACTAAATTACAATATAGCCATAAAAAAATAATTTTAAATGTTTTCTTACTTTTTTCATTCACACTTTTTTCTTTTTATTTGTATTATTATTTTTACACTAAAGAATGAAAGAAAAAGTGAAATAAGAATAAGAAACTCAAATAATAATAATAAGAAGTCAAAAAATAATTTATATGTCAAAAAGATCAAACACATTTCTTTTTAAAAATTAAAAATTAATTTTATGACTTTTGTAACGATAGGGGTATATGTGAGCCACTTTTGTAATAGTAAGGATATATGTGAGCGGCTTTTGTAACAATAAGGGTATAGGTGAGCCACTTTTGTAACGAAAGGTATATAAATATCAACTCTAAATAATAAAATTAAGGGTTTCTCTAATATTAATGATAGAAAGGAGGGGGAAGGGGAGTGGGGGGGGGGGGGGGTTGGCAGAGGCAGAGCCAGAACTAGGAGTTTGGGGGTTCTAAATTTTAGAAAAGACGAGTGATAGTGGGTTTGAACCCACGACACTAGTGTGAAAGGCATTTCCACTGCCCCTTCCTTACCATTTAGCTTTTAATCAGTTGTCAGGGGTTCACAAGTTAATATACATGTATATTTATTTTATTTTCTAATACAAATACAGAGTCCACCAAAAAACTAATGGATTCGTCCGAACCCACAAACCCCACCTAGCTCTGCCTCTGAGGTTGGGTGAATTGGTGGGCTTCGGATGATGAAAATGGTGAATTATTTTTGGTGTTTGCATAAATAATGTGAATATAGGAGAAAAGGGTGTAGAAAAGTTCAAAATTTTTAGGAAAAATAGTTCATAGCAAAGATTGAGAAAAGTAAAAAATTTTAGGATACGAATGGAACTTGAATTCTTTAATGACAGAAAAACTTTAGTCAAACAAATGTCAAAGAAAAGGAAAAAGGAAAAAATAAAAGGGCTTAAAAGAAAAGAAAAGAAAATATACATAAAAAAAATAGAATAAAGAACAAGAATAATAATATTTTGAAATAAAATGTGACTTTTTAAGGAGTAATATCGGTCTGGCCCGTGCATTCACTACCTAACACAAATCTAAATGTGATGTTTTGAGGAGTAATATATTTTACTTTCAAAATGTCTAGGAGA